>JAUELE010240399.1:0-11421 GCA_031471655.1 Diodora aspera
ACTGAATGGGGAGATCAGACTACACGTACATGACATTGTCATTGAATGGGGAGATCAGACTACACGTACATGACATTATCATTGAATGGGAGATCAGACTACACGTACATGGCATTGTCATTGAATGGGGAGATCAGACGATACGTACATGACATTGTCACTGAATTGGGAGATCAGACTACACGTACATGACATTGTCATAGAATGGGGAGATCAGACTACACGTACATGTCATTGCCACTGAATGGGGAGATCAGACGATACGTACATGACATTGTCATTGAATGGGGAGATTAGACTATACGTACATGACATTGTCACTGAATGGGGAGATCAGACGATACGTACATGACATTGTCACTGAATGGGGAGATCAGGCTACATGTACATGACATTGTCACTGAATGGGGAAATCGGACTACACGTACATGACATTGTCATTGAATGGGGAGATCAGACTACACGTATATGACATTGTCATTGAATGGGGAGATCAGACGATACGTACATGACATTGTCATTGAATGGGGATTTCAGACTATACGTACATGGCATTGTTACTGAATGGGGAGATAAGACTACACTTACATGACATTGTCACTGAATGAGGAGTTCAACCCATACGTACATGACATTGTCACTGAATGGGGAGATCAGACGACACGTACATGACATTGTCATTGAAATCGGGATTTTAGACGATACGTATATGACATTGTCATTGAATGGGGAGATCAGACTACACGTACATGACATTGCCACTGAATGGGAATTTCAGACGATACGTACATGACATTGTCATTAAATGGGGATTTTAGACTACACGTACATGACATTGCCACTGAATGGGGCTTTCAGACGATACGTACATGACATTGTCATTGAATGGGGAGTTCAGACCATACGTGCATGACATTGTCACTGAATGGGGATTTCAGCTGATACGTACATGACCTTGGTCATTGAATGGGGAGATCAGACTACACGTACATGGCATTGTCACTGAATGGGGAGTTCAGACCATACGCATATGACATTGCCACTGAATGGGGATTTCAGACGATACGTAGATGACATTGTCACTGAATGGGGAGATCAGACTACACGTACATGACATTGTCATTGAATGGGGAGATCAGACTACACGTACATGACATTGTCATTGAATGGGGAGATTAGACTATACGTACATGACATTGTCACTGAATGGGGAGTTCAGACTACACGTTCATGACATTGTCACTGAATGGGGAGATCAGACTACACGTACATGACATTGTCACTGAATGGGGAGATCAGACTATACGTACATGACATTGTCAATGAATGGGGAGTTCAGACTATACGTACATGACATTGTCACTGAATGGGGAGTTCAGACCATACATACATAACATTGTCAATGAATGAGGAGTTCAGACTACACGTACATGACATTGTCACTGAATGGGGAGATCAGACTACACGTACATGACATTGTCACTGAATGGGGCGATCAGACGATTCGTACATGACATTGTCATTGAATGGGGAGATCAGACTACACGTACATGACATTGTCAATGAATGGGGATTTCAGACTATACGTTCATGACATTGTTACTGAATTAGGAGTTCAGACTATACGTTCATGACATTGCCACTGAATGGGGAGTATTTCATCAGAATTTGTTTGCGTTGCATAATCTGGACCATGAATACGAACAAACAAATTGAAACTGGACAATTATGTGGCCACTGAATGCAGATTAAACCAAAAGTTATAGGCCAAATATTTCCGTCATTACAAATGGACAGCCAGTTGTTGACAGCTGCCGGTGTACATAAGGTGTACATTCCATGAACTGCCAGTACCGCGAATGGCGCAAGCATCAACCAGCTGTTTGTGGCAGCAGATCGCCATACGAGCCACTAATTGAGTCACCCCTGTGACAAGCTGTTGAACGCGAGAAAAACCCACGAATTTCCGTGATCGTCTTCAAATCTATATCGATGCTTGGTCACCGGCAAACCTGGACATCTTCCCAGACTATCGATCTGGTTTGTTGACCAGCTGTGACATAGGGTTGGGGCGCTTTTAATAAGTAATGTGTTTCGTTAATATTGTATAGTCTAAGTATACGTGGCAGCTGTCCAATTTATATACATGTATTTCTGTATATATTGGTGTACAGATGACTTATTTACAATTCACGAATAGCTTCTTTGTTCTGATTTCTGTTCGTCGGTGGACGTTTGCTCGTACATCGAGAGTTGCTGACGAAGACTGCAGTTGCAACCTTCTATTTCTATGGCAGCGTTATGTAGTTACAGGCCGAATGCAAACTCTTTGTGTGAGTTTATAGATCCCTAAGAATCGTTTTGTCTGGTTTAGCTTTCACCTTTCTTTGCCCTGGGGACAGCAAGGGACAACAAAGCCCAGACTGACCGCCAGCTGGACAATTGTGGGGTCAGACAAAGACCAAAGGGTCGGGTGACCTGAAGTAGTTCACTAAGAACAGAAGCTTAATTACCCCTATGTGTATAGTCCCTGGTGTTGAATATCAAATGGTAACTGTGTTGAACATCAGATGGTAACTGTGTTGACTATCAAAGGGTAACTGTGTTGAACATGGAATGGTAACTGTGTTGAACATGAAATGGTAACTGTATTGAAAATCAGATGGTAACTGTGTTGAACATCAAATGGTAACTGTATTGAACATAAAATGGTAACTGTGTTGAACATCAGATTGTAACGTTCCTGACTACTAACGTTTTCTGTAAAGATCGATCATGCAGTCGTACTGTTAGTGGTAACTCCAGAACGTACTTTATCTCGTTAGTTGCGTCCATTAGAAGTCAATTAAAACTAATCAAACGATTATATTCTCTTTATTGCGCCAACAACAACAAACACGGACTTTCAGAAGATTATAAGATCTCGATGCAATTTTGAGAAATCATTTAACTTTGTTTCCTCAAAGATTTCAACCTTCTTTCTAAGATTTGAACCTCCTGTTTAAGATTTCAACCTCCTTCCAAGGATTTTAACCTCCTATCTAAGATTTAAACCTTCTTCCAACGATGTCCCCCTCTTTTTTCGATTTTAAACTTTCCTCAGCCATTAGGGGTTGTTTGAAAGTAAACTTCCTTGACAAATAGGTATTCTGACTTCCGTCCGGGATTCAACCACGCACCCATCGCCGGGACTAAACATTCGCCATGTAGACCACAAGGCCACCGCAACTTCGACGAAGTTCAGCAAAAAAGTTTTATATAAAGTCGAAAATTAGAACCCTTACCTCCCTACCTTCAGGTAAATGTCACAGCTGTCTGTGGTTTCAACCTTTATAAAATATCAACTGACGTTTCCACCCACTTTCTAATATGTCAACATCCAGTCTCAGATTTTGATTCCTTTGCAAGATTCCAGCCTAAAGCCAACAGTGTTAAGAAGTATGGCGGTGTCTACAGTAAATATTCTATCAGTTCATATCTAATCGAGTCAAGGAGCATGGCGGTGTCCTCAGTTAATATTTTATCAGTTCTTACCTAACAGAGTCAATAAGTATGGCGGTGTCATCAGTGAATATTCTATCAGTTCATACCTAACAGGGTCAAGGAGTATGGCGGTGTCCTCAGTGAATATTCTATCAGTTCATACCTAACAGACTCAAGAAGTGTGGCGGTGTCCCCAGTGAATATTTTATCAGTTCATACCTAATCGAGTCAAGGAGTATGGCGGTGTCCTCAGTTAATATTTTATCAGTTCATACAGTGCTGATGCAGTGTCATCTGCTCAAACTGACATATATTTTCAGGACAACCGATTCTGAAAAGTACTGAAACTGGAGATCAGTTTAAAACTCGAATGCAGGACACGGATTTGGATGTTTGGTTGGTTGTTGTTTGTAATGTAAAGGGATAAGAGTGAGTATATTAACTTCCTAAACATATTTTTATCTATCTGAGCTTTATAAATATTATATTGTAGAAAGTCTTGAGTGTTTTAATTGTGTGGCTTTATACACGCTCGTTGTCTGTGACGTTGACTTGCAATAACAGCTTTCCGGTAACAGTTTGACGCCGTGGGTTGAACAAATCAAATCAAACAGATGAGTTGACGGACTGGCTGTGTACAGGACGCTCTATCGGTTCACGTGATGAAATAAGTTTTACTCTTGCAAGAATAGCGTGCTTCATTTAATCCGTTAGTCTTGCAGTTGCCTCCAGGTGCACTGGAACCACATTGTTATGTCTGTGTTGCACTTGGGCATTTAAACGTGTTCTACTGTACATCGATGAGTAGCTCACGAGTCTCTATAAGCCATTGAGTAAAGCCGCATTATTTATTGAATTTGAATTTGAATAACAATAAATAATGCGAGTAAAGCCGAGACCACATCCTATACAATTGTATGCCGCATTTGTTTACATCAGCAGGGGATGAGAGGTATCACACGAGCAACATTCGATCTTCCCGGAATTACGTAAGATTTCGATAACGATGAAGAAGAGTACATCACGTGACCGCTTGCAGACAGCAGATTGGCTTGAGCTTGGACCCCACTGCTGTGTGAGCCCTCACATATCAAGTTGTCAGTTTATTAACTCACAGCAGGAAGTTTAAACAAAAATGTTGCCGAGAATAGGACCGTGGTTTGATCGTCATCAACATACAGGAAGATCCATTCATTTCAAGATTCTGAAGTGTTGCTAGGCATGCCACAAAAGCTTACATTTGTAGGCCACACATGTATAGACCTCGGCCTTATAGTTACCTGAAATGCATCATACTTGGACCACCGACTCGTGAGGCCACACATGTATAGACCTCGGCCTTATAGTTACCTGAAATGCATCATACTTGGACCACCGACCCGTGAGGCCACACATGTATAGACCTCGGCCTTATAGTTACCTGAAATGCATCATACTTGAACCACCGAGTCGTGGCTCATTAGGTCATTGGCAGAATGTACATGGAACGATAGGCCATTGGAATCGTGTACTTGGATTGATATAATATTGGTATTTTGAGCTTCGATCGAAAGGCAATTTGAATGGTATACCTGGGTCGATAGAATAATTATTACACGTTGTACTTGGATGGATAAGCTATTGTTACGTTATACTTGGATCGATAGGTTTTTGGTATGTTGCACGTGGTTCAAGAAGCTATTGGTACGTTGTCCTTCGAAAGAGCTAGCGGTGGGTACATTGCAGTTGGATCGATTGCTACGAGCTGTACTTGGATCAAGAGGCTATTGAAGAAGCTATTAGTACGTTTTCGTAGATCAAGAGGCTATTGGTACGCTTTCGTGGATCAAGAGGCTATTGGTACGTTTTTGTGGATGAAGAGGCTATTGGTACGCGTTCGTGGATCAAGAGGCTATTGGGACGCTTTCGTAGATCAAGAGACTATTGGTACGTTTTCGTGAATCAGGAGGCTATTCGTACGTTTTTTTTATCAAGAGGCTATTGGTACGTTTTCGTGAATCAGGAGGCTGTTCGTACGTTTTTTTGATCAAGAGGCTATTGGTACGTTTTCGTGAATCAGGAGGCTGTTCGTACGTTTTTGTGATCAAGAGGCTATTGGTACGCTTTCGTGGATCAAGAGCAAGAGGCAATTGGTACGTTTTCGTAGATCAAGAAGCTATTGGTATATTGCACATGCACCTGGATCAATGGGATATTGATTGGAACATTGTGCTTGGATCGACAGGCTAATGGTGCGTTTAGTTGGATCGGTAGGCTGTCGATAGGTTATTCGGACGTTCTATTAATTTTGTATGAATAGATCACTGATATGTTGTCATCGCGAACTTAATATATATAAATAGCCATTGGTGCAGTTTACATAGGTCATGTGACCGAAATAACATTTCACATGTTTTATAGCAATCATGACCTGTCCCCGATGTTTTGTTTCCATGTTCTTTACTTATTTCAATAAATCATTGCTACAGACAAACTTGCCGCGGTTCAAACTGGGCTAATGTCTTTGATTCTGGTATTTTACCCAATCCAGTTTTCACAGAGATTTAAATCCTGCATATGATGTTCCTTATGTGCAATTCGAGAATTCACAGCTCACCAATGCATGAATGGAGTCAATGTTGAAATTATACAGGTATTAAGGGCCAAGTGTTTTCCTATCACTGAGGTTGTGTACTATATGTAGGAGTTTGTTCCAAATGTTCTATAAAGATGGATACGTGTTCCCGAGTGCGTAATATGGTTGGTTCATTCTGTGTTAAATACATCACATAAACTGTAAATTATACACTGTAAAAATGTGTGCCAAATTAAATAATGGCGTATTCCATTTGTTCAGGTAGATAAAGAGGGGTTCATTCTCTCTTTTTGAGTCATGTCGGGGGTTGGTTCCACGTAAATACTATTTATTTATATCGGATTCTGCCACCTGGGCTCATATAAAGGTCAAGACATAGTTAGGCATGCCGGTCTGGCGATATTAGGTAAAGGTCGCACGTGTAATCAGTCGAACACCGTGTACGGAACTGTGATATGATAACCCGCGGTTGCTAGGGAGGAAGCGTTCTCTATTCTCGCATTGTCTCGCCACATCTGACCTTATAGTGTTTACTTGAAGTACGATAAACAGCGATGTTTTTTGTTGTTAACACAACAGGTACTGATTCAAGCGAGATGTTCAATTCAAGGTTATACTCTGACACTGTATTTGGACAACTGACGTTTCTACACAAAAACAACCTTCATCGTAAAGAAATGCACAGACGTTATACTGCGATTATAATATACCAATAACATTTAAATACAGGAAACGTGTACATGCCAAATGTTTCGTTTTGAGACGGACTATGGGCTTTTAACTGTGTTCACTTGTAATAATATAGGTACTAGCAATTGTTCTTGAATTAACCGTTTTTCTTCCGCCAATTCCGACAGAGCGTAACATCTATGAATATCAGATTCAGACTCCACGTTGAACTACATTGAAACACAATGGTCTGTCGCCGTCGGTGGGTCTGATGTGTCTAGCAACCAGCAGCGTCTATGTCGGTCCTAGGGATTGATACATTTGTTTCTAATGCAGTCTTTGTCATTGTGCGGATATGGACTTTTCTTGAGAACAGTACGTCCCTTGACCGGAACTGAGCGAATGACAGGAGTCATGACCGCAGTTAAAAAATTTTGACCGTGTTATTTACAACCAGCATTGACTAGTGAACCTTTGCCTTCTGCACCGGAGTGAGACATGACTGCAGGGTTAACCGCCCCCATTGTGTTTGTTGAAGTATCTGTCACGAAACTGAAACCAATGTGCGAGGTTGTCGGGTTCGGCAGTTTAGTACCAGAATTCGTCATTGTCAGTGGCGGATCCGGGGGGGGGGGGCCTCCGGGGCTCCTGGTCCCCCAACTCCCACACCCGCCCCCTGTGCGGGGGTTGCCAGCTTCAGGCTGTTCTTGAGACCCTCGTTCAAAGAGTAAACAACATTTTCCCGGTTAAATATACGCCAGAATGTATTGAATGAGTCTTTTCCCCCAAATTGTGTCAGGGAGGCATTCGAACCCGCTGTCACGGGTTTTGCACCTCCAGCGCAGACTGGGAAACTGAATGCAATGTACTGTGAGTTAACAGAATTCTGTAAGAGGCTAGTCTCACAGTGTGCCAGTGTCTCACACTGTGTCAGAACGTGTATGTAGAGAGCTGAGTGAACCGCACTTTGAGACACCAAGAGCACAAGGAGCTCTTCCGGTATTTCACGCTTTATTCCTCTGAAGCCTGGCACCCAGGGTATACTATATTGTCGACAATTACTATGTTGAAACATTCAGTGACGACAGTATTCGGTCGATAGCTACATATACATTTCGAGAAAATGTAGTACCAAATAATAGTGAATTATATTGACTTAATCTGTTGACGCAAATACTAAATCCAGGTCATCGTAATCTCTCTCACTGCCAGAATAAAATTAAAAGCATTAATTGTTTTCCGTGTTGATAAACACCCTAGACACACTTCTGTATGTTATCATTATGCTGTGGTCAGTGATAGCGTCATGTTATCATGAGATAAAGAGGAACGTGCTGTTTGGTAATCAGTCCAACGTGTAAGGAGGTGACTGTGAGCCAGTCTCTGTGTCAGATCTCATTCAGTGAACAATCTGCAAGTCCGACAACTATCACGCATGTTACGACAAGTATCGCTGTGAAATAAATATTAAAGCAAACAAGATATGTTTTCAAATTCCAATGTTCTTACAACTATATCAAATGGCATTGTGTTTAATGATAAAAAATGTCGTTGACTTTTAATGCCTGATTGTTGATGTTGAATACAGCCGTGTTACAAGTACAATATTGAGTTCAGTTGTGCACAATACACGACTGGTCGTTTAGAGGACGCTTTCAACAATGTTGTGCCATATATTTACATCTAATAACTTAATAAATGAACAAACAAGTAAATTAGTATAATGTTGATTTCATACAATCTGTAATGATGAGCGTGTTAAACATTCAGGGTGTAGAATTTAAATGTAACGACTACAGAGGTTATTACCCGAGTGTGTTTACATATCGTCGATATCTTGCATTAGGAATAAACATTGTATTATGCGAGCCCTGGCGAGCATTATACATAGTGTTTATTCCTAAAGCAGGATATCGACAATATGTAAACACACGAGGGTAATAACCTCTTTATCATACAATGTCATTCTTATTTTTATCAAGAAAACCCCTATCTACAACTTCCCGTACTTGCCCGGACGGATATCGAAAAATATCTGTAGGCTTTATCCTGTGGAGAAACCACCACATTGTATGATAAATAAAGATATCTAACTTAATTAATACATGGTTTGGATTTGGAAATAGCTGAAAGTATTAAGATTGCAGTTCAGGTCAGAGAGTAAGATGGGAGGATTAAATTCTTAATTTTGATCCAATTGGAAAGAAATTATTGCTGAAGCATGTTTTGTGGGTGCAGTTGGCAGTCCCCGAAGTGATTTGATGAAGAACCCTGAATACTGGAGCTCAGGGCCCCCAACAGTTGACTTGTTACGCTTCAGGTAATCAACTGAAGAGTTCACGTGTCTGGGAGAGTACGGCCCACCTCAAGCACATGTCCTGATTGTCATTCTCCACTGCCGGCTTTCTGATCACCTTCTTTTGTCAGCCTCTTGCTTACAGTTGTTTGACGTGAGGGTGTCCGTCAGCTTTTCTACTTTGATTACAAGGAGTACCGTAACAAAACTGTCACGTGTTGGAAGTGTACGCCTCACCTCACAGTAGCATCTATGAAATGTAGTGCCCGTGTGACATAGCGTTAGTTATACATGATGGATGAATGTGACAAACCCTGTGCCGGGCCCTCCTGTGGGGAACTCCTGTGGAGACCTGTCACCCTTTACCTTTTGTGTCATAGAGGAAAAGTGTTGAAGTGATTTCTTCACCAGGAGTGTCATTAGAGCTTCCAGTTCTTTATGTTATACTCAGCCGAACTATTGAAGGGTCAGCATAATGACCTACATATAATTATCTAGTCATAACTGAGTTTTATCGATAAATGTTTATTTGTAAAATGAACAGAGGAAATGTACAGTTGCATGATAAGAAAGCTCTGTTCATTCGTTGCTTTTTATACTCATAGTACATTTAGGTGTACCCCGTGGGGTTCCCGGGGGTGTCGCTCTGACACTAGGAAGAATAAGACCCCAGTATCATTGTGCTTGCAATAAGAGCCGTCTTAAATTAGGATCTTTTGCTTTCACTTTCTTACTGTCGATCCTATCAATTATGGATATTTCACCTAACTGCTGCAAAAATGATAGCTTCAAAAATACCATATTATACCTATTACAATGAGTGACCCTTCAATAGTTGGACTGGGAATATTACAAGACCAGAAGTATTGAAAAAATGAAAGTTTTTTTTATCCTGAACAAAGGTCCCATACCACTGACTGAACCTTTGTTCAGGATAAAAAAACCTTTTATTTTTTATCCTGTCTACTCATCCTGTTCAAAGGAATGCAGGAGTCAAGCCCATACTCTACAATGCATCAACAGGAGCAGGAGGGATCCGGAGACACGGATCACAACCCTACTTGGGTTGACTTAAATCCCAGAAACTTGAGGCAAGGACTTGCTCCCTTCTGATCCCGTTATTTAACCAGATCATTTGAAGCGGTCTCTAGAGATATTAATCACTAGTACCCAAGCAAGTTCATTAA
Source organism: Diodora aspera (assembly GCA_031471655.1). Lineage (NCBI taxonomy): Eukaryota > Metazoa > Mollusca > Gastropoda > Lepetellida > Fissurellidae > Diodora > Diodora aspera. The sequence continues at coordinate 10,211 of JAUELE010240399.1, forward strand.
TAACTGCTCCAAAGTAGGATCACACTCGTCAAATCCTATCCATCCTCATAAAAGTTCCTAAACCATAATCTAGATGATGGAGACAAACTGTTGTTAAATGGAGCACAACACTTTGTGCACTTGTGACTTAGAAATGTGATACCTTTCGGGATAAATTGGTAGAGTCTAGCATCCTCCACAACCCTACTTTGCATCAGAAGCATTGGTCTAAGCGATCATAACAGAAATGAGATGGAGAAGACACAAGAATTAGTTCAATAAATCTATGAAGTACAATCATTATCAATGCTAGTGTAAAACCCATCATCCCTCAGATTTGCTCCATTTTCTGTCACGGTATGATAGATTGTCAACACTTGGTCTGTCTGCAAGGCTCCCGACTTCCATTAGTAGCGAGTGATGATGTGGGTCTCCTTGTGGCACATCATGTTCACTTCTCACAATTACTTCATCTCGGGATGTTAACCCTGATAAATGACACCGACTGACAAGTCGGAAGTAATCAAAACGCCAGCCTAGAATCCAGCTGTGTAATTTTAGAGAGAGCTGAGAACTATGTAATTACACTCAAGTTTGGTCTTTTTGTGCACAGTCGAGGTACGAGTAATTTCTTGCTTCAGAGCCTTGTGTGCTTTCTCATCCTCGTTAATTAAGATAACATCAGTCATATAACAATTATTAACTTTGTAATGAGAAATGGGGTATACATCATGAAGGAGAGACATTACATTAAATGGTAGTCAGTGTCAGTGTAGGCTAATAATGTCAAGCACAAGCTCAAAACAAATTTTTCGTTTTGAAGGGAATGAGATGAATTAAATAATCATGCAAATAAATTGTGAGCACTTTGAAATGTTACGGATATGTCAACTTTTAAATAATGATAATTTCAAAATATAATTTTAAAAAAGTGAATTTTTCTTTACTGTAGTGGATAAAGAAATGAGGCAATATAGTGATAAAATGATGAAGCACTACATGGGTAAAGGATTGAGGCACTGAAGTGATAAAAGGATGAAGCACTACATGTGTAAAAGGGTGAGGCACTGTCACAGTAAATGGGTATGACACTTTAAAGAGGAGAGGCACCACTTGGGTAAAGGGGTCAGGCACTACATGGGTAAATGGGTGAGGCGCTACATGGGTAAATTGGTGAGGCGCTACATGGGTAAATTGGTGAGGCGCTACATGGGTAAATTGGTGAAGCACTA
>JAUELE010240410.1:0-11420 GCA_031471655.1 Diodora aspera
GTATTAACAACAATTCAGAGTTATCATTCCTTGAAAGTAGTACGCAAACTATTTTTCTTTTCTTGGATGCACGGTGCTCTAGACTGGAACCAGTCTTACCAAAATGATGACGAGATGCATACAAGTCCTCTGAACGGTTACGGAAAGATACGAGTAGCTACTAATGCTCAGAGTGCCCAAAAAGGCTGCTTGAGTTACTACATGGTAATAATGTGAAGCGCTCTGAGCAAGCTTTACAGGGGGGATTTAGTGCTATACAAGACGCCACACACATTATTTGCCAATTGAGCCAAGTTGAGCTGATCTAATTCTGCCCTTTAAGAGTGAACAGTGCTTTTTAAGCTATTAGCCTATATGGCTAGTCATCTGAACAAGATTTGTCAGAGATAAGGGCCCATTTCAGTTAAAATAATCTTGCAGTGACACACGCAACACCACATATAGGGCTCAGTATAAAATATAAGATGGTGTCGGCTCAAATTAGTCCAGCACTAACAGAGAATCTGTTGCTTTTGGTGTTGGTATAGTGATGAAGAAATCTGATCTGACAGCATCTTATGTTTTATATGGAGCTTTTCTGTGGCTTTACGCGTCACTTCAGGATCATTTTAGATGGAATAGCCCTAAACCTTTTTTTTATGTATTTTCTTGAATATAAGAATAATATAAGAATTGTTAATGCACAGTGTAGCATCGGTAGGGTGCCAGCTTAGTAATTGATGGTGTACAGATCTCATTTAGGTCAGATTACCAAAATCAGTGGAAGTCATTTATTTGCATATTTGTTTTTATTCTTGGTGGTAGTTTCAAACCCTGCCAATGACGAGGTAAAGATATGAGAAGCCCAGAACTCGGGAGTTACAGCTCAAAACTTGCTGAATCATATAACTCTGTATTTTCAATTGCAATGTTTCTGCATTTCAGTTCTCGAATGAGGAGCAAGTCTACCTCTAATTTGAACCGACGAGGTGGGGGCCGATGGCAGTACTAACATCACCAGTTGCTGCAAGACACTTTCATTTAGGATTTTTGTACTCATCAAGAGTTGCCATGTTTTAAAGTTTTTTTCCCTTCAGCTTGTGTGGGGTAGCGTAAATTCCAGCTTTTGGTTTACTTACTGGTTTAGTTTTGCCGATGAACATCTACCTTTTGTGAAGTTATTATGGTACATTTGTTGACTATTTTTGCATGTTTGTTAGGAGTGAACCTGCTCATCAATTTCTCTTACCGAGGAGCCTTTAGAGAAAGGATTTTGCTCATTGTTTCACCGATCTCTGCTGTATGTTTAAAAAGTGCTCACTTCATGTCAAACGACTCAATCAATTCTCATTGTCAACAAAATGTCTTGGTGTAGCCCTAGACCGTTTGGTGAAAATTATCCAACAAAGTTGATGGTAATCAAGACTGCGTATTGACTGGGTGAGACAACCTGGAGCCCCCTTCTAAATAATTATAACTTTAACTAGAAGCACATATATTAATAGTAGAGGGCTTGAAATACTGCTACTATTAAACTTTTATAAACAAATATGTACATTTTGAAAGTAAGTCATTTCTAGAATGTTGTGTGGTTTTTAAGGATTTTGAGGCTTTATGCTGCTTAGCTTTGCTTAAATCTGGCCCCGATGGTAATGGGATAGGACTGAAGTATGAAGTATAACTACAATTGTATTGACATCCACGAAATCCAGGGCATTAGGACTCTGTCTTATACCCTGGAATCACTCCTCTTCCACATTGTCGTTTTGTGTGTGTGTATATATGCTAATTATTGACAACCAATGAAATGTTGCATTCACTGCACGAGAACCAACTCTTGATAAATTTAAACACAATGTCTTTACTTCGCGGAGTGTTAGAAGAGACGTAGCACATGATTGGACGCAAGCTTTCACTATGGAAACTTCACCGATTGGTCAAAATGCCCGCCTCAAGACGATCGTCATGAATAGGAGTGATTCCAGGGTATATGACAAACGTTGGTGGAGTCATTATGCACCGGATTGCAAGGATGATGTATTGGGTGTTTGTGCAGCTGCATTCTGAATCTATCAATCTCTTTTATTGACTGTTTCTTTTGCCTTGGTGTGTACCTTGCACATGTGTTATGGCCCTTGCAGTATAAAACATCATCTCAACCTCTCTCTTTCAACCTGGAGAAAGTCAAGAAATACCCATGGTTGAAAGCTGTCGTACATTTTTAGTCACTCACTCACGCTTTTAAATGATTTATTTCATCGTCTTTGACGAGAACAGACATTAAGAAATGTACATATTTATGCATACCGAAACAATTCACACATTCATTATATTCATCACGATATTTGTGTTGATCTCACACTGAAATATATTGGACATTCACAAATGTTTTGTTACATGTACAAAGTTGTACTGAAATGTGTTCACAGGGAGCTCTTATGAAAAGTGCTATTGTCGTCCCGTTTCCTGCTTGGCATTTTATCATCTGTATATTGCTGCCTTTTGTACATAGTTTGTTACGTCCTTACACAGGCCGGTCTGCATGTTTGGTTTTATTGACCATGGCATGTTGTCAAGTCCTTCACATTGGAGGCCATGTTTTATTTTGAGATGATATCTTTTGTTGTATATATATGTATATATATCTATTTTCAAGCCGAAAAAAAAGCTTGCATCTCCCTAGGAAGAAAACAAGGTGCAGAAAGTCAGCGATTGCAAAATGGAAGAAAGCAAAATTTAAAGATGCACTAGGCCCATGTTTTCATTTCAAAACAGGGTACAGAATAGCGCAGTGGTTAGCATGTCGGCCCGGTAATCTGTCAGCCTTTGCAATTGCGATCTTGAATCCAACCTGGGTACCTCTCTTTCAGTCCGGAGATTGACCGACACCGATGTGATGTAGATAACACTGGGGTTATGGCTGAAAGATTGCCAAAAACCATGATAAATCCAAAAATACCAATTTCAAAATACCAATAATTTGTTTCTCCCTAACCCTTGGCAGTGATGAACCATTCCAATTCACAGCACGTAGACAATATTAAGTTTCTGTGAAACCGAAAATGCCTATCATTAAACAAACCCAGAATTGTACACTGGGATTTTTGTACTTTTAGATTAATCTGGGAACGTTCTCAGTTTGTGTAGCCATACAATTCTTTTAATGCCATGTCGGTGATAATTAAATTTATTTAAGAAAATTCCCTTTGCAACTTTTACAAACTGAAATACGCAAGTGCAGTACTGCGTTTATGTATAATATGCCACTGCATGCCAAACTAGTATTTTACTGCAGACACACACTTTTGCAATTTCTAGGCTATCTGTATTTCTAAAATAAATGAAAGATGACTATTTTTAAAAAAAAAAAATCAAAGTGCTGTTTGTGGAGTAATTTGTTAGAATATGCTTCCTGCATTTTGCATTTCAGCAATATTTTAATGAAATTGAAAGTTGGTGATGGATTGGAACCAGCCACAGGCTCAGATTAATGTATATTTCAGTTGACTGATGTTGAAGTGAATGAAAGTGATAGAAACAAGTCCTTGTTACCTGATTGTAGTTTTCAGGTACACATTTTATCCAGTGGAAAATATATCAGAAACAAAATAAATGTATTTAAGGATACATTCAAACAGTTGTGTATTTAAAGAGTTTAGAGGGAAATGTTTGTTACAAAGAAAAGCTTTACACTTAGCAAATGCATGCATGCCAATGCTTGCTGAATAAAGCTATAGCCATATTTATGTCTTCTTTATTGAGTTGGTGTTTCACACTGCAAGTGCAGTATTTCAGCCATGATGCATATTGCAACTTGATATGCAAGGTGCACACTGTGGGGAAAGAGTACTTCACTAACAGAGATCTACAGAAAGAAAAAGTGAAAGGAAATTCATTTTTTTGCTTTTTACTGTATTTAGGTCAAGATAGTTATTTTATAAAAAAAAACATCACCTAACCCCACAGTGTGCACCTTGCACAACACGTTACAGCTGAAGTTAAACAGCTTTGTCAGTTTGGAGTGTGACACTTAATTTGAAATGACTCAGCAATCTTTCATCAATTTCATAAAAAGGGTATTATTTCCACACTAAGATAAATTTTCTTAAGTAGTATCTGAATTTACACTTCCCACAAATTACACAGGCTTCCTATTGATGCCTTCCCACTCAACACCCAAGCTCCAAAATATTTTTTCCTTAAAAGGATTTCAGGAAAAAACAACCCACCTAGCAAAGAGTGAAATGGCGTCTAACATCACTGTGGGCAATATTTCAGCCATAGTCCAACAGAAAAAAAAGAATGATGGAAATAAAACATGACTTTTTAGGAACACAAGTTTCGGGTTTATTTCTTAAAAGTTGGCATTTCATTATCTTACATCCATAATGCAAAATATACCATTAACCCCTTGGCTAAACAATAAAATATGCCTTGTTATGGTAAAACTTCTAAAATTTTGAAGTGGAAAAAATAATTACTTTTTGATCTGTTCGCATCTTTGGAAATTTGTGATCTTTGATAAAGTTAGAATTCAAAATTTTGGAAATTGTCACTAAAAGTAAGTGAAAAATTCAAAATTTTGGAAACTGCTGAAGGTAGCAATCAGTATTTTTTGGAAATTTTACAAGTTTGAAATTTTGGAAGTGTTACTGTAACCCCACATTATATTCCGAAAAAATAATTAGTGTTGATTAATCAAATTCATCAGTTTGCATAATTTCCAAATGGTTGAGTCAATAAATAGTTATATATTTTGGCGTTATAATTTCTACTATTTCTTCAACTGCATCTTGTTAGTAGAGGTGTCAGCTAGAGATACATGTCTTTAAATTACCGATATTTTCATTTAAAGAATTTGAAAGAAAAAGACAACAATGAACGATACATGTTACAATGTATTTTGATTTCAGTTTTTCTTTTTTTCATAAATTCATTCTGAATTGATCAATCATTAAACAATCATCGATTGTTTGGGTACAAGAAATGATCGACGACAAAATCTGAAAAGAATGACATTTTTTTTTCAAAATAACTAAAACTGTGTTTTACTTAACTTTAAATCATAGTCTTTGATATTCTCTTCTAAAACTACAATATTTCAGCTGTACCAACGCCTTGATTAGGTACATGATGCATATCAACATCATGAACCGCCAAGAAGTTAATTAATTTCAAGGTTTAAATATTTGAATCAAATGATGCACACACCAAACATATTAGCTAATAAAAACCTAAATTTGTGTCAAACATTCAAACATTGTTCATTACAGAGTGTACACATTATATATTATATTTTACATATAAAATAATCATTCATGAGCAATTGGGCAGCTTGGTGGTCAGATGTCAAACATAATTTATTTACTATGTCAGGTTCCAGTGAAAGATAGAAACACCAGACTCCAGAACAGTTGGTACATGATGGGCTACACAGAGGTAATAACATTCTCACATACACAAAGAAATCACTTCTAACTTTACATATAGTCTACATGATTTACCAAAGGGATGATAACCATGAGCAATAAGCTTCAGAATCTGGATCTTGATATTTTGCACGTATTCACAGTGATGGGGATTCATGGGATTTGCAGAACCCCTTAAATTCAGCACGCTTTGCAAAGCAATTGGGTTGGGTAGACTGAAAATCAGTTGAACACCTGCCTAACATTTGGAATCCCACCCGATACACATATTGGACAGAGAGACGGAATAAAGAGATGGAATAAGTTATTCTCAGAATCACACATTTGTATATCTGCAGCCTCTGTAAATAACAGATATATTTTACGTCAAAGTAATGATACCAAAACATCATATCATTTTCATTGGCAAGAGATGCAAAATAACCCTTGAAGGCCTTCATCTGCAGTCACTGAACTAGTTGGTGTCACTGGATTCTGAGGTGGAATCCGTTGGTGAGCTGGAATCCTGAGCTGTTATGTCTCCCAGAGAGCGTTTGTTAAATTTTATCATTCCCATAGAAGATCTTGCTCGATGCTGGGATGATGTTGATGAAGCGTGAGACAACTTGGTGCCAGATTCCCTATGACTCAGAGACCCGGACGACTTCACCTTTGTACTCTTCGTTGATGGCGTGGACGCCGACTTTATTGGCAGAACTCTGAACAAAATATAAACAAAAAATGAAAAATAGATTAAAAATTTTAGTCTGATCTTGTCTGAATTTATAAACCCAAATAAGTTTACCAAACATCCTACAATTCTATTTTTAAAAATCCATAACATATATTTGCAATTTCACAAGTTGTAATTTCGTAGTACGGTACTTAACAACAGTATGTCACAATATTACCAGAGGTAGCGCTAGGCCTAAGAATCCTTGCCCAGGCTCCCAAAAATAGCTGCTTTTAATAACATGGACCGTCCTTACAGTTTTCTGGCCAAACCTGGGTTGATACAAAAGGCCAGCGCTGCCCCTGAATATTACGGTAAAGGATGCGGAGCACATTCAGGGATTACATATTACAAGGAACACAATTCAATCAGTATAATACAACACATAACTGTTTGCAAAGCAGAAGTAAGAACACTTTACACATTCGATAAAAGGACGTGCATGTGAAAAAACACATACACCTGTTTTAACAACACATACATACCATGCAACGCTGAAAACAATTTTAAGATGATTAACTCATTCCTAACAGTTTATGATGCTGGGTATTCAGCTTGTTCTTTTAAGTTTATATCTTGAGTCAATTCGATTAAAACCCTGTAGTACTGCTAAGCCGGGGTCACACGTTTTTCACTTGCATGGCCACAAATGTATGCCCAGCAACATGTAATTTATACATTCCTGGATGTTGATCAAGTCTGAGACAATGTCCTATTCCCAGCAACATGTTTGTTTATACTTCATGCTGTGCATCAAATGAACTGACCATTTAATGAAGTATGATGGCTCACCCAACAGTGGGCGCATGCTTAGGCCAATTTGTTTTCAGAAAATGGTCATTTGATGTACTGTTGTTCATCATTACTGAAATCTTATATAATTTCCTGTGGTACATTTGTTAGTCAAATGTTGCTTGTCTAACACCTCTTATCTCATGTTGCTGTAAACAAATGTGGTCATACAAAAGTATACCATGTGGCCTGGGCTTCACACGATCACTGCATGGAATGATATGGGAACATGGCTGTAACAACAGTGTACCATCCACAACAATCATCAACTCCCTAGGCAGCATACAACCCAAGCTGCCAGTAAGATGCAAGATGGTTGACTTTCATATTACCATCACTTCCGATCAGGTACCCAATCTCAGCTGGGTGGACTGAGGCAATTTACGAGGAAAGCCACTTTCTCAAGATAACATCACTGACACTGCCAATGTCTTAGTGTGAGGCAGGGACAAACCCTTGAAGGCCTGGAAGCTGTCCAATGCCAGCCGATCACTCATCCAATTACTCTCTGAGCTTGACATCGCTTAACTTTGTAAGCTAGTTACCTTCGACTGTTGCATAAAGCCAACTCACCTCAAATTGAAAACAGTGCCAACACATCAGTTGCCAAAGACAGGTGACAGCTTTTGCCTGATATACTGAGTCAAATTTGATGCTGATGATATTGCTAAGGCCAGAATATAACCATTACGGCTAATGAACTGCTAAATCAACTAGATCTACTAGGCTGGTCACTGTGAATGCTACAGTCACATATGCAGTACCCATGCTTACTGAGCAGCATTTTACGGCCAACTGAGTAGTTCCATGAGATTTTGGCTGATCAAACATGCACAGTATGTCAACAATTTCCCTCTAAGTGCCTGCCAAGTTACATCAAGGCTGTACAGTCATTTCGTGAGTTATTCACAGTGGCTGAATACTGTCTGGACAAACCTTGTATATTTATCAGAGGGCCTTGTCCTGATTGGTTGATGTGCTAGTACATGGACTATTGGGCTCTGTCCTGATTGGTTGATGCACTAGCCATACTCATGTCCCCAGACCATCCAATTAAGTGATAATGGGAGCATCACATGGTTTTAACCAGTTTACATTACTTACCAACTAAAGAAGTAGAAAATCCAACAATACATTTTAGAATGGCCACGAGAAATGAACGAAACAGAAATACCAGTAGTGTGACCAACATACCATGCAAAAGGAGAGACGAGGAACGAGACACAATATATTTATCACTTACAGAAAGATTCGCTTTCAATTTGAAGGGGACACAATTAAAGCTGTTAAAGCAATAATCCACACAGTACAACATTAAAGAATTTTGTTTAAATTTTATGATAACTTTTAGAATTTTTAGTTTCACAAATGTATCCACAGAAATTGTCTAGTAATCCTACCAAGATAAATGTATCAAAGAGACCAACAGTCCTCTTTGGCATAATATTTTAACTACAGTTCTATATCATACCATATCTTTAGTACCTGCTCTAGTTCTGTAAACTAGTTACTATAAAAGCTGTGTATGCTATTAGACTATGAACTAAGGTCTATTGAAGTGCATGCATTGTGCTCTACTCAGTACTCATGTACAAGCTGCAGTTAAATGCACTCTACATTACTTATATCAGTTCAGTTAATCAACCAAAGTCATAATTGTAAATTGTTTATCTTAAATTTGTAATTTGTAAATTTTTAGGTTACTACATGTATTTCTGTTGAGATAATTTTACCTCTAAAATTTAGAATTTCTCTTCCTTTTAGGTGGCAATTACCACAATTTCAAATTCTATCTTTAACCACTAACTTCCAAAGATTCAAACAGGTCAAAAATTTATTATTTTTTACCCTTAGAAATTTTAGAAGTTGAGTTGAAATTTTACATTGTAAGGGTAATATTTCGGCCACACTACCTGATGTGCACGGTGCACACGGAAGGAAAATATAATTAATTAAAGAGACTGACAGAAAATCTAATTAGAGAGCAAAGAATTTTGTGATGGAGATAATTATAACACCAAAACACTAACTCAAATAAAGTAATAAAGTGAAGTATTTATAATATTAATTAGGGCTGAAACGATTCGGTTCGATTAAATCGAATCGGAAACACACGATTCGATTTTGATTTCTAATGCATTAATTTTGATTCGATTCATTAAATACGTACTTATAGTTTATTCACCATAAATCATTCATATTCGTGTTTAAAATCCAAGAAAATGTACAATTGACGAAGCATCCCTATCAGATCACCTCGTCTTTTGTTGTGGCTAATAATTCTAATATAACAGTATTAAACATTTTCTTATATTTGAGTTTAACAAGTTGCTTTCTTTAATGGTTTGCCAAAGAAAACTAATGATAATTGATAAATGTGTTTTTATTTTACTTAGTGAATCGAATCGAGTGTCTTGAATCGATCATCGAATCGAATCGAAATGTGAGTGAATCGTTACAGCTCTAGAGGAAATACGGTAATAAACGAAAATACTATATTGACTTGTTTCCACGAAAGTTCATATGTAATATATTTATTCAAAATAATACCCAAAAACATCCTCCAGTTTGAACATAAACCAACAAGCGTGGGTCAGTGGCATGTACTAGTTGATACACATACATGTATTTCAGTCAACACTCTGACCTGCTAATATGTTTTCACTTGTGACAGCAGGAATCTACCAGATGTGATGTATGTATTGAACATCAGTGATACAGGGAGTGATGGGGTAAAGTAAAAGATATCACCAGTGGTGTTATTTGCCACTGCCAACGCTGTTATCCAAAGGTATGTATCATAATTGCAACTTAAGTTGAGAAATGTTTCACTTGATTTTGTTTCTTATAGTGTATTACATCTTTTAATACAAATATAGATATATAGCTATCTAGATATAGGTTTATAGCGATCAACTGTTAGTAGTTTGACTCAAGCATTCACTTCGAAAACAATATTTTCTTTTCCTTGGCTTGTTTTGTTTAGTTGGTGAATTCAATATTTTTGTCAAGACCCTGGGTCAAGGCGCAGCAAACTGACCATCTCTACCATAGTCATCTCTACTTGGTTCTGCCTCAGGCACACATAGAACAGGCTATATATAGTTCCAGGAATAATAACCTGCTTCTGATGTTACATATATGTTAGGAATATTGCAATCTTAGAGTCTTGACAAAAGTCTACAAATGCAGTTCATTGGCTTTAAGAAAGTAAAGGAGATCTGTAAATATTTTCTTTGCAATTAACAGAACATCTTCCGTGTCTCCAATAATTTTAAAGTTTACGAAAATGTTTCCTTCATTAATTATTATTAAGTACAATCAAAATGATTATCATAATAATCAAATTGAAAAATGAAACTGTTATGCCAAATATACTGAAATGTCTTGATTTTCAATTTTTTCGTTATCTGTCGTCACAACTTGATTCCGTTGGTAGTCATTGTTTATGCTTGTAGGTTGAGGTTTGATAATTATGTAACAGTAATGTAAGGAGTATTATCATTCTGTCACATAATGGTTACCAGATTTTTAAAAATCGTTGTCGAAGATGGTAATAGTACTACTACTGACAGAACAAAAAGGTTTTGGGACCATCTAATATAATTACAGCTACAAAGTGCGCTCTGAGGTAAACAATGATAAACATGAACATGTATTTCGATGTTAAAGGATACACTCTGCTCGACAGTTAGTTGTCTATTCTGTTCTCCACGTAACATAACTAAGAGGGAAAATAAATATAGGATTGTTTATAATTCCTGGGACAATTTGAAGAGATTTGAGGACCCTCAGAACAGTTTGTTCAAGTTTAAACCAATCTGCTATGGGCAAGTTGTAACTTAAGGGATTCTATAGCATTACTGAAACCTTATGTACTTGCTGGTAATCTGGCATGTTTGTAGATCAATTGATGCTCTCCTTACACCCTTCTCACTCCCTGTTCTTTGCTTAAGACTGAAGAAAAGATACCCACCGAGCTCATTTGCCGACATGGTCGTTCATGAATGTCAGCAGCCTTTAAATTGCGTGCTGACTGATTTACAATAGCAGCGACATTTCTGTATCTCAGACAAGTGAACATTTTTTCTACATACGTTAGACCAAGAACTCCTGATGCAGTGATGCCTTATGTTTGTTCTACAGACACCAGTCAACATCCAAGGAGATCACACGTTCAACACAATTAGGCTCTGGGCAACACCTACTATCAGAAAATGTACAAGCAACCGTCAAGAGTTTAATGGTTGTTAAGTCTGCGGAGATCCAAGGACAGGAGTTGTGTCGCATCTTGGCAGTCACTCCATAAGTTCTCATCTTTCCCAACATAGTTTCAAACGAATGATAGTTTCTTGATAGTTCCAAGAAAGCAGGAGTTCTTTCAGTGATTAAAGCATATGTTAGTTTGCAACATAGCCTATAACAACACTGGGACCCTTAGGGAGCGGCCTTTTGATTTTAGGGGGGGGGGGGGCTGGAAAATATTTAAGATAAACATACAGCCGGGC
>JAUELE010240421.1:0-11420 GCA_031471655.1 Diodora aspera
GTTCTACTTTTGGCAGGCCAAGTTAGGCGCAGTTTAGTTATTCTGTTATATACTATTTATGTGGTCTAGATTTTGATACACGTGAAATAAGGCGGAAATTTTATTTTTCTGGCATTTCCGACAGTACTTTAGGAAGCCGGAGAAGAGGGGAGGAAGAACACCCTAGGTCCTCCACTGCTTCGAGGGCTCCACCCAGACAGTGACTTTCCAGTCAGGCCTCACGACTGGGATCTTCCGCCCCCAGTCGTCCAGGTCGCTGCTTCACCCATAGGCGGAAGGCTTCAGACTTATTACAAGAATTGGACTTTACTAAAGGATCCGTTCGTCCTAAATGTGTTACGTCAGAGATATTGTCTGCCCATAAGCCAGCCTCTCACCACACGACCTCTGTCGCTATGACCCAGACCTGGTCAGAAAGAACTGATGGAAATCAATATCAATGCCTTACTTCAGAAGGGAGCTATCGATGAGGTCTCCTCACAGAACCTTACCCCGGGATTCTACTCGAGTGTTTCTGGTGCCAAAAAGGAATTCACCAAAATTCAGACTGATTCACAATCAGTTCCACTTGAAAAAGTTTGTTTGGTTTTGCATTTGAGCAGAGAGTCAAATTGAAAACTTAAGTTGTGTTGATTTGAAGGTTTCTAATTATGTTAGGAGGCTGAAATTTACTTTGTGGACAGTATACTGTATGCCTGTTAACATATCAGATGGGTTTTGACAATTAAGAAAAATGACTTTGTCTTGACCTTTGACATGACTACCCATAGAACCCTATTGGAACGACGTCACACCTCTAGCAGTCACAAATATTGATCAAATTCAATAAAACTTTGTATAAAACACTGCAGTAACCTAAGATTTTACCAGTTACATGAAGTGAAATCTTGTATTAAAATGTTTTTGAGAAGTCAATTTGAACTTGTATTCTTTTCATTTCTTGTTTTCTTTACAAATAGCATCATAAAGTTATAATTATTTTGATGGTGTCAGTCAAAATGCTGAAATATATGCTGCTAAAGGCTGCTATAATTGCAAATGAAAACTATCGCAATAGTATCGCAATAGTGGGACCACTATCGCAATAGTATCGCAATAGTTGTTTTGACTATCACAATAGTATCGCAATAGTCAAAAATGCCTCAATAGTCACCCCTAGTGGTTAACATGGTGTCAGAAGTTACGAACTCACTCCCACAATAGTTTGAACTGCCAGCAGTGAATTGAAGCCACCTGTGTGTTTACTTTCAGTGACAAATAACGAGTTATCGTGTTGTGAAGTTGTGTTGGTGCAGCGGAAAAAACAAAAACAAAATTTGGCCGCCAGTAACTTTCCCGTGCCCCAGATGCAGGTAGGGGTTGATGAGCATGAAGCCTTGACCACTTTTATCACGGATTACATAGACTATTGTTCTGTCAACGGTTGGTATGAGCCAAAACAAGATTGTTCTTTTGACACTGAGACGGAAGCGGCCAAAGCTCAATGGAAAAAAATGTCACTATGTATGGCTGCCTTGCGAGCAACGCTACCGATTAAAATGAAAAAGTTGATAAAAAATATGTTGAACTTATCTCCGGATGATCAAGAAAACCCAGTTAAAGTGCTCACAGCACTGAAGAAGTTCTATTGCGGAAATGTGAGTGTACAAGCTGAGAGAACGAAAATGGGACGTCTGTACCAAAATGAGGGCGAAAGTGTAAATTCGTGGGAAAGTCGAGTACGAGAAAGAGCCGGTTATTGTGAATATGGTGAATTCGAAGATCAAGCTATTCGTGATAGATTCATTACAGGGTTGAATGATGAAAGTCTGCAGGCAAAACTCAACAATAATGGCCACAGAGATAGGGATGGAAATATTGTATGGGCAAGAACAGTTGTAGAGATAGCAAGAAACTATGAATCATCCATGGACACAAAAAAGTTAATGCGAATGGCCAGAGAACAGGAACAGGTTAGTTGGACGTCGATAGGTCACCAACGTCGTGATTCAAAGGGGGTTACCCCAGGCAGCGGAGTGAGAAAGGCCCGAGTTATAAAAATCGGCAGTCGGGTCGACAAACATATCAACACAACGCCAGGCAAGAGTGTCAGTATTGTGGAACAGCCCCCTCTCATCCTCGGGAGAAATGCAGGGCAGTGCAACTGAAGTACATTTGTGGCAAATGTGGAAAAGAAGGTCATGTTGCGAGGAAATGCAGGTCACATTACCGAGAGGCACATGCTGCAGAGCGAATAGGAGATAGCCAGGATGATGAGCGTGATGCAGAAGTATGCCAACATCTCTTTAATGTAGACACCCATGATGTGAGCAGTGTCACCGTGAAAAAGATAAAGTTGTCAGCTGTCAAAGACAGAGTGAAGTGGACAAAGGTTCAATTAGATTCAGCTTCCACAGCAAATACATTGAGTGTAGAGGACTTGGTTGACATGTGCCCGCCTGGATACCCGGTAGCACGCCTCATTCAGAAGTCTGCTGCAGTGCTAAACACATACAGTAATGATGTGATTAAGCTAGTGGGAAAAATCACACTTGTATGTGAGACAAAGGGGCAGTTTCATGACTTGGAATTTCAACTATTGAAAGCGGAAGACATGAAGGGGAAACCCGCATTTGCTGTCAGGTTCAGACTGTGTCAAATTGGGTCTACTCAGTATTACTGGCTATCAACCGAAAGAAGATAAAGGTGGTTCTGAAGTTGTCCATGAATGTGATGACCTTGTTTTTCAAAGTTCGCCACTATCGAAGGACAAACTAATGACTGAATTCGCTGATGTTCACACAGGCCTTGGTTTGTTAGGGTACCCACTCCATATCTGCATGAAACCAGGTGTTACACCAATTCAAGCTCATCCAAATAGGTGTCCGGTTGCCAAAGTTGACAAAGCATCAGAGGCAATTAGACTTGGAGAACCAAGGGATTCTTAAAAAGGTGACTGAACCCACAGATTGGATCTCAAACAGTTTGTACAGAGAGAAGCCTGATGGATCGATCCGCGTTTGTATTGACCCAAGTCAAACCATAAACAAAGCTATTGAGGTTCCAAAATATCCCATTCCGACTGTTGAGGAACAGCTTCCCAAGCTGCACAACGCTCGCATCTTTTCAAGTGTTGATGTATACAAAGGGTTCACTAACATTGTTCTTGATGAAGCTTCGCCCTACCTCACGACAATGCACACTCCCATTGGCAGGTACCGTTGGCTGAGAATGCCATTTGGGATTTCAAATGGCCCTGAGGAATATCAAAGGCGACAACATGAGGTCTTGAAAGGGTTGGAAGGTGTCATCAACAAGGCAGATGACATTCTTATATTCGGCAAAGGTGACACAGATGAGGAGGCCGAAATTGATCATGACAGAAACTTGTGGAACCTCATGGTGCGTTGCCGAAAAGTGAACTTGAAACTTAACCCATCAAAATTTCAGTTTAAAGTGAAAGAAGTTACCTGGATGGGTCATCGAATCAGCCAACATGGAATAACTCCTCATCCGGAGCGGGTCAAAGCAATTGTAAACATGCCAGTGCCTACCAATGTGAAAGGTATTCAGCGTTTCCTGGGTATGTGTAACTACCTGTCAAGGTTCACTCCAAACTGAGCAGAGACTGTGAGACCCTTAAATGATCTGACCTATAAGGATGCATCCTGGTTGTGGGGACCTGTTCATGACAAGTCGCTTGCAGCTGCAAAACATTTGATTGCTGGTGCGACAACGCTGAAGTTCTTTGACGTTAACAAGCCATGTGTTCTCCAAGTTGATGCTAGTGACACTGGCATTGGCGGAGCGTTGTTGCAAGATGGGTGACCTGTTGCTTTCACAAGCACCACATTGTCACCAGCAGAGCAAAACTATGCACCTATTGAGAAAGAGTGTCTTGCCATAAAGGTTGCTTGTGACAAGTTTTACCAATATTTATATGGGAAGCAAGACATTGTAGTGCATGGTAACCACCAACCTCTTGAAAGCATCTTCAAAAAGCCTCTCGGCAAAGCTCCAAGAGGCTTGCAGAGGATGATGTTGCAATTGCAGTCATTCCACTTCAGAGTGGTGTACAAGAAAGGTAAACACATGTATCTAGCTGATACCCTTTCAAGGGCTGCCCTAACAACTATCCAGCACCACAATGCATTAGAAGAAGTTTTTGCTCTAGATGAAGCTGTGAAGGCAAGAGCCGAATTTGAGACAATGGAGCTTGCTTCTCCAGAATTCTTGCCAGAGACTATGGAACGATTGCGTTTGGAAACCAAAGTGGATCCTGTCATGTCAACTCTTTGCACAGTGATATCCACAGGATGGCCTTTATCATAATCTCAGGTTCTAGATCAGCTTCATCACTACTACAGCTTTCGGGGTGAACTCTCTGTCTACAATGGCATTGTTTATAAAGGGCAAAAGATCGTCTATCCACCATGTCTCCGAAATGAAATGCTGAAGAAGATTCACCGTGGTCATCAAGGTGCAGAGTCAAACATACGCAGAGCACGTGAAGTGATGTATTGGCCGGGAATGCAGTCGGGCATAATAGAGTTGTGTGCAGACTGTACAATGTGTGAGAAGTACTTGCCCAGTCTTCCAAAGGAGCCAATATTAATGTTGTCTCATGCAATTCCAGAGGGTCCATGGCAACTGGTCGTCCAAGATTTATTCAAGCATGCAGGTCGGTGGCATGCTGTTACTGTTGATAACTACAGTGATTGGTTCGAAGTTATTCTGTTGAACCAGGACACCTCAGCTTAACAGGTCATTTCTGTAACCAAAGCCCATTTTGCAAGATATGGTATTCCGTGGAGATTTTTGACAGACAATGGTCCCCAGTACATTTCGTCTGAATTTAAACAGTTTGCAAAGAAATGTGAATTCCAGCTGATCACACGCCCACCATACCATGCCCAAGCGACTGGAAAGGCGGGATCGTGTGTCAAAGAAGCAAAAAGGTTTTTTAAAGAAGTCAAACTTGTTCCACGGATTGTTAGAGCACAGAAACACTCCAGCTCAAGGACAAACATTCTCTCCAGCCCAGAAATTTCTGTGTAAGCGCACAAGGACGATGTTGCCTACAACAAAAACATTGGTAAGCCAAGCAGTACCTCCAGTCCAAGTTGTCAAGGATGAGATGGCAAACAAGCGAGCAAAGGCGAAACAACAATATGACAAGAGCTGTGCCTCGGAGCTGCCCAGGTTAAGGAAGGGAGATTTTGTCTACACAAAACCAAACGAACTGAACAAGGTAAAAGCATGGACATATGGTCATGTAGTGAAAGAGCTCACACAGAGGTCTTATGTTGTACAGTCTAACAACAAACTGGTGCGGAGAAACAGACGTCATATCAGAATCGCAAAAACACCTGACAGTGATGATCTTGTGTCTGAGTTGGAAGAGGAATTCCCAATGATATCAGGCTTGCAGGAATCGAAGAGAGCAGAAGATCCGATCTCAACACCGCCACATGCTCGCGGTGTGAAGTCTTCCATATCGGTTAAACCAAGGGAAAATTGCGCAAGTTCAGGGGAGGTTTAAGCAAGAAATCTAGATGTTAACCGACCACTGCTGTCAATCACTGGAGTCGTGACAAGGTCAGGGCGGGTCAGTAGGGCCCCACTCAAGTTGGATCTGTGAAAAAGACAGACTCATTTTCTGTTTCAGCATTGTGGTGAACTGTTGTTGAATTTCAACCTTTTTGAAGTTTAAGCATGAACTAACTATTCATTACTTTCAGAGTGAACTGTTATCAAAGTTGACACTAGTTTTACTTGGCTTTGATGTTAAAGAACTGGTCGTGAATGAGGTTTTGTTTTCAGAATGTTCAGATTCCAAGTTTAAAGTGACAGTTTATGTCTTCAGTCCCTGCGTGTGGGCCAATGTTTGTTTGTTTCAGTTGCAGTTGGTTGCTTCAACCGTGGATGTATTGACTGACTTTTACACTTTTACTATTACTATGCATTCTGAAGAAAAAAAAGTGGCATGTTGATGGGTCCGAATGGATAAATGTCTGTCTGGTTAAGCGAGGCCGGAAATTAGTGTAATGAGGGGTTGTGGGACGTATTAAAGTTTGCATGTCGAACACTAGCGTCTGTATTGTTGTCAAGTGGATTAAATCCGCACTGTTCATTCAACGTCACTGGCTGCTTTTGACGTTAACGCAAAAGTGTTCCATTTCGTCCTAAAGATTCTCAATCGCGAATGGGAAGTGTCATAAAGTGTTGTTGCCGACGAAAATTGCTGAACACCCATACGACGTAAGGAGAGACGAAAATTCTCATGCTGAAACGACATCAATACGGTGACTTACGGTCAGAATAGGGCGAATTGCAGGACGTACAGGAAAAACGTCACCTTCTCTCAATCTGTTGTGCACTGTCATGGACTAATTGGTCGTAGCCGAGGAATGGTTCAAGCTGTCAAACAATTCCTTGGAAGCAATTCCTTAAGGGCACTAACCGTACGTGGTTATCCGGTCTCTGTGACGTCAGACGTGATCATCCTGAGCGTTGGCGGTCGTTAACAACGCCATTTTGTCCGTAACGATCCCAAAGTGACAAAATAGTATTGCAGTGGACGTCAAACCGCCTCTGCACCACATTTTGTGCCGTCCTAAAGTCAAACATCCCATTTTCGTGCAAACACTGATCTTGGACGAGTTGTGGCAAAGAGACATTTCATGCTGAACGT
Organism: Diodora aspera; assembly: GCA_031471655.1. NCBI lineage: Eukaryota > Metazoa > Mollusca > Gastropoda > Lepetellida > Fissurellidae > Diodora > Diodora aspera. The sequence continues at coordinate 6,674 of JAUELE010240421.1, forward strand.
TTCCAAATGTGTTTTTCAGGTTCCAGAGGTTTAGAAGAATGGGTATAAGCCGTTAGCTTCAAGATTTGAACACCAGGGTGTGTTTATGACATGAAAATAATAGGCAGATACAAATGTCATAAGCTACACCAAAATCACGAGTTGGTAGTCAGGCATGCATTTACCAATCAAAATTATATGGGTAGGCCATCATACACGAAAAATATTTTGATATTCTTAATGCATAGGAACTTTTCCCCCTTAGTATATGTTAAATATGTAAGAAAAACAGCAAAAGAAGCTTTAACATATTAGGCTATTTAAAACATTTATATGTTACAAAGTACTTATAATACTATTATTTATTTAATTGTAAAAGGTGAACAGTCTTTTTGTGATTACAAATTCCAATGTCTTTAATATACGGTCCCCATTTACATCCTCCAAAATCCGAAAAAAAATCTTTGCCATAAGCGTAATCTACCCTGATGTTGACCTGTGGTCATAAATCTACATTACTGCCATGGATGCCATATTGTACTACACATGCCATCACCAGGCGTTTAGAATGCCGCCTCGATCCCCATTATTATCAGAGACCCTGGGCAACTATAGGCATAAGAAAAGAATACGAGCTCCCAAAGCCAAAAATCACTTTACGGCGTATTTGATGATGCTTTTGAAGAAATATGAAGGTGATTATTGTAGCCGAAATTGAAATACATGTACGGTGAAATCCGGATAAGTAAAATTTCAAGGGACCATGGATATTTCTTTACTTTCCAATATTTTACTTATCCGAACCCCCGAGTCAGAGTAACAAAGAAAGATATAAAAGACATGAAATTACCGGGCTTCTTCGAAGTTTGTCCCCATTAGTTTGCACACGGACACATTTGGGAAGCACTGAAGTCTTTACGAACAATTGCAATACAAACAAACGTTGTGAAAATACTGTAGGCTGGGTATTGTGTTGAATCAGTTAGTGTTAATTGGGATGATCACGTGTGTATTTTACTTATCCGATGGCTTCTACTCACTTAATTGATTGAAAGGACCTTGAAAATCATTTAGTTATCCGGATTTTTGACTTAACCGATTTTACTTATCCGTATCAAAATAATGATAATAAAGAAAAAACATGCCGGGACCACAGAAAATGTTTTACTTATCCGGATGTTTTGCTCATCCGGATTTCACTGTATACATTTCCTTCCCTCGATATATTCGCAGTGTATCTTCAAGCAGTCATGTTGCAGCCGCTGAATGGAGTTAAGCATTTGAGAAACCATTTTACACGACTTGCAGTTTTTGTTATTGGGATGAAATGGGTGTCTGATGTTGGTTCTGTATAGCTTTAGCAAATTATTCTCACAGTCTGCTGTTAATGTTGCTGGAAATTGTCTTTCTACTACACTTATCTGCTTTCAAGATGTAAGAATATTTAGGAATTTCATAAAACCTGTGTCCTCGATACAACCGACCTACGAAATACATAGATATTTAAAATGTCCGGCAGTGGGCTCACATGTAGTTCTTTGCAGTGCAAACCTATCTGTGTAGTGAGTGCCCTTCGAGTTCACTACCGACTATATTGGCAATAGGGTCACAGCAACACCATCAGCCCCTGTAAGTATTAGAATCACACGGGCACCCAAGCCATCATTGTTGGTAAGAGGGTCACAAAGCCACACCAGCGACCCATGCTGGTAAGAGGGTCACACTGACACACCAGCGACCACTGTAAGCACGAGGGTCACACAGACACACCGGCGACCACTACAAGTAAGAGGATCATACAGACACATCATCGACCATTGTAAGTAAGAGGGTTATACTGACACACCATCGACCACTGTAAGCATGAGCGCCACACAGACACACCAGCGACCATTGTAGGTAAGAGGGTTACACTGACACACCATCGACCATTGTAAGTAAGAGGGTTACACAGACACACCAGCGACCACTGTAAGTAAGAGGGTCACACTGACACACCATCGACCATTGTAAGTAAGAGGGTCACACTGACACACCATCGACCATTGTAAGTAAGAGGTGCAAAAAGACACACCAGCGACCAATGTAAATGAGAGGGTTACAGTGACACACCATCGACCATTGTAAGTTTGAGGGTTACACAGACACACCATCGACCATTGTAAGTAAGAGGTGCACAAAGACACACCAGCGACCAATGTAAGTGAGAGGGTTACAGTGACACACCATCGACCATTGTAAGTTTGAGGGTTACACAGTCACACCATCGACCATTGTAAGTAAGAGGGTTACACTGATACACAATCGACCATTGTAAGTAAGAGGGTTACACTGACACACCATCGACCATTGTAAGTAAGAGGGTCACACAGACACACCATCGACCATTGTAAGTAAGAGGGTTACACTGACGCACCATCGACCATTATAAGTGAGAGGGTTACACTGACACACCATCGACCATTGTAAGCAAGAGGGTTACACTGACACCAGCGACCACTGTAGGTAAGAGGGTCACACAGACACCAGCGACCCCCGTGGGTAAGAGGGTCACACAGAAACACCATCAACCCCTGTAGGTAAAAGGCTCACGACTCATCGACGATCCCTATTGGGAAGAGGGTCACTTTGAAATGACAGGGACCGCTGTAGGGAAGAGTGACAGAGACCGTGTACGTAAGAGGGTCACACAGAAAGACCAGCGACCTCTGTGTATAAGGGGTCATTTAGACTCACAAGCGACCACTGTGGATAAGGAGAGTCACACCGACACACCAACGACCTCTGTAAGTAATAAGGTTACACGGGCACACCAACGACCCATGTGGGTAAGAGGGTCACACAGATATGCCAGCGACCTCTGTATATAAGGGGTCATTTAGACTCACAAGTGACCACTGTGGTTAAGGAGGGTCACACCGACACACCAACGACCTCTGTAAGTAATAAGGTTACACAGGCACACCAACGACCCATGTGGGTAAGTGGGTCACACAGACACACCAGCGACCCATGTATGTTATTGGGTCACACAGACACACCGGATCCGCTAAAAGTAAGTGGGTCACACAACACACCAGCGACCCCTGTATGTAAGAAGGTCACACGGACACACCAGCGACCTAAAGTTGTATTTGTTTCTCTGTTAGTTATCATGTTTATATAACTCCAGTTAGTTCAATGTTTCCACCGTCACAGGAAAATACACACACTTACATGAAAAGGGGTAACAGAAATACGCCAGTCTACACATAATTAACTTTTAAACACTAGATGTAAACATTTAATACAAAAGTTAGGGGCCACATCCTAAGAAGTAAACAACGTTACTGAGAATTTGGTACACTGGGATGATCACAACACGAGATTTGGTCATGTGGACACCCACACTCGGACTTTCAATAATTGTGGTCCATCGTCGGACAGCTTGGCGCATGTTCCCCCATAGTGGATGATGCATGTGCTGAACCAACTTGCCACTGTTTAGAACACTTTCTGGCTGACAAACTGACGCGGTTCAATGCAGTCCCATATCTATATACGGCGGCAAATGCGAGGATCCCCACACGAACCAGCTTCCCACTGATTGGTCGCGTATACAGTTCGTACTCGGCAGATTACGTAAATGAACACCTTTTATATATATATATATATATATATATCTTACGAGGTACACGAAGCGCATGAAATGAAAGAAACAAATTACTTTATCTTTGGTCACGTCTTTGTGTCAAACAATGTCAACACAAACTGGATAAAACGTCTTTCATTATACATCCAGTAAATATTCTTCCAAACAGCTCCTCTTAATACAGTCGTGAGCTGTGCAAATAAACATATTGCTTCTATTTCCTCTAAGGTGAAACTGAACATAAGTGTCTTAATTGCAATCACATATATTTCTATTTTTGTGTTGTATCGATATGAACCAAGGCCGTCTCCTCCACCTAAACAAAAGTGGTCTTTTTCTTGGGTTTTCTTCGCCTTTCTATCTTTATCAACTTTTTATATCGCCTCAGTTTTTGTTTTTCCTTGCTCTTCAATTTATCCCTTTCTCTTGTCATTATTTTAGATAGCCAGTTCCTCTCTTTTAGCAGTAACGTTCTCTCCACACTCTCCCGCAACAGTTTACGAAACACCCGTCTCTCCTCCTTCGTCAAGCTCCAGCCCCTGGACCTCCGACTGATGATCTTCAGTATGCGCTTCTCCGTCTTAACCAGCTTTTTCTCAAAGTCCCCTGCAATGCAACAGCTAGTTTAACATCAAATACGACAGGATAAACAAGGTAATCTGTATCAATGATACATACATGTATCCACGTCCACAATCCAGTTCGAATCTTTAAAACAATTCTGAAATAATTCGAGGACACCATTCCGCCCAAGATTACTAAATTCCCTTCTTAATCCCCCTTCTAAGAAAGGGGAGAGAAAGGCAGGTTAATGTATAACGTGCACACTCCAGATTTACTGATTTGGCGCACGGCGGACATATTGCCTAAAGAACGGGGAGAGTGTTAGTAACAAAAGAACACCAACACGCTATTTATAAAACCACTGCTGGCGTTCACGTAGCAAAAACAATGACTATTATCAAGTGTTATCGACTCCCGGGGCGGATGCCGGATTTTGTAAGGGGGGGGAGGGTCCAACATGCAAAATCTCAGTCCCATCCGGGGTTCGAGGACTCTTTACAATTTTCTGTATTTGATTTCCGGGAGGGGGGGGGGGGGGGGGGGGCCGGCCCCCAGGGCCCCCCCCCCCCCCCC
>JAUELE010240432.1:0-11283 GCA_031471655.1 Diodora aspera
TGGACGCCAGTATATATTCTTTCACTGCATAATTGCCCTCTTCACTCAGTTCGAAAATCACGTTACGTGCGCTACATGTTCACCTCCAAGTCGTGTTAAAGGAACATAAACATCAGACTGACGACTGCCAGTTTCAAGCATACCAATTGCTCGTAGACGTTCAGCACGTTGGAGACGTCGCATTGCAATCAAAGGATGTCTCATATAAACAAAATCGAAAAACAATTACAGTCAGAAGCTATCAGAATGAAAGAAATCTCGATCAAAAGGGAGTAGATGACTGGTACGCTCCTTTCGGCTGCGAATCTCACTCCGAGTAGATGACCTTTCTCTAAAGTGTCAAATTCGAATATGCCCCCCGGCCACGTGTTCGGGGTTTCCATGTGTGGCACGTGCGCACCATTGACTGCGTTTTGGTGCTCTGTTGTAGAGCAATTAGAGTTTGGGAGCAATTCATGTTATATTCATTGCAGTCGGTGATTGTATCCAAAACAAAATCAATATTTTGTTTTTTACCTTTAAATTCCAATATCTCCTACTTGTTTTAAGGGTATACATTGAGCCGCTGTCATTTTCTGAACACTAAAATCTGAAAAGGTGAAGATTAATAACAAGCAACTGCAATTCTATTACGAGTTAAACTTCAAATCGTAAGAATAAAACCTCGAAAAGTACATGCTTTTATTTGAGATAAATATATTTGCATAAATATTAACATGTAATTCTAATCGGTTGGAATAATAACTATTTACACCATCAATTATATCTGAATTTGTGAGATAAAGAAATTCATAATAGATTAACAGCCTAAACGCCTCCCAACCGTGATGAACACTGAGCCGTTTGTATCGACGACTCTCATTGGACAAGATGCATGGATTACGTCATTAGCTTGACACCCGTAAGAGACACGATGAGAATTAATATTTGCAGCTAGATCAATGATCAATCGACAAGAAATATTATTTTATTTACCCAAATTGTTACTAATCAAAGAGCAACAGTTATGATTGAACGAATGGAATCGATTTTAGGCTGCCATTGTAATTAGGTGTGAATGCCCGTATGACAGGTAAATTTGACAGGTACAATTTATTCATCTTTGATCACCTTAATTAATACTCCTCCAAAGAAGAGAATCAAGGAAGTTTGAATTTCATGACTTTGAAATATCCTGCGGTTGTCTGGAAACGGATCAAACAGAAAATAATTTTTTTCCTTTAAAAAAATAATTCTTTGCTCTAGAATGAGACGGTTGTATGAAACTTCCCTTGCTAAAATAAATTAAAAATTATACTTTTGAATTACAAACTATAAAACCAGCATTTTCATAAACAGTTTAATGATATAATCATGCGTTCATTCATCTCTTTTTGTAGATTAACCAGAGTCAGCAGAATGTTTAGTCACGGGTCCCCTGAATTCCACGTACGTGCAACTTCTTAACCTCTCAAAGTTAAATAAACTCGTCTGAGTTGGCCGTTCCGCCTCACGGATGATACTGCGACCTCTACACTGGCTCAGCTTACATTTGGATACCAGTACCTTGGACTAGCTATTTGGTGCCATGAACCTGAGGTTTAATGGTTGCATATTGGGGCCCGGATTTTGGAAAAGAGGGGTGCAGAATGTAATTTTGAAAGGGGGGGGGGGGAGGAGGCGTGTGGAGCATAGTTAATGCAGTTAGGAAGGTGTGCAAAAGGAATACGGCGTTATTTAGTGAAGCATACACTTTAACAAGGTATGATTTAGTGTTTATGCCATTTACTTCACACAGATAGCACCAGACCTTTTTCGCATTTGGGAGCACGTATACACCTTTGAATTATGCAGAGTATATATTTGCATGTATTTATTCGGCAACATTATTACACATGCCATATTTTGCCAAACGAAAATGCATGCACCCTACCTGCTCTGCTCCAACAAACAAACCCAGGATTTAAACCAACTTATTTTGGTGTTAACGTAGCGCTATGTAATCTTTTAGTCATATCACTAAAGAGATTGAGATTCGAACTGCAAGTCGAGTTTGATAGCAGAGCTGACACGTTACCCACTGCATTGGTTTCCACTCTTTTCGTGGGGTGAATAATTGGTCTCGTGCACAGCTATTCACAAGAGATCTTATGCAGTGTCCAATCAAATGCCTGACTGTGTCCAAGACCACATCCATAACCTTTGACATGGCAACGAAAACGAGGCAATGGCGCATTTGCATAGATCTTAAGAGTCGCCTATGTGGAGCGCTTTGAGCATGCACCGAGTGCGATAGGTCTCCTCGCTATCATTATTATCATGATTATATTAAAAATCATGAAGCAACGCACTGAGGTCACGAGCTTGCGAAGTTAAGCAACGTCGAGCTCGGAGAGTAGTTGGATGGGTGATCGGCTGGCGTTGGAAGCTTCAAGGCCTTCAAGAGTTCGTCCTTGGCTTGCACTGAGATGCTGGCAATGTCAGTGGTGTCACCTTGGGCAAGTGGCTTTACTCGTAAATTGTCTCAGTCGACCCAGCTGAAACTGGGTACTGGTCCTCCATAAGGAGTGTTGTTGACCTTCTAGCGCCTAGTTGCACCAGGGAAAAATGCCGAACGCATTAAGCAAGCTTTAAAAGCCTGGATTTAGCGCTATACAAGACTTAGTAGTATCTAAATTGTTTTTTCAGCAACCCCTCCTCAAAACTGACCAAAAGCACTTCAGGACACCCCATCCCCTCACCCCCACCTCCGAGACAAAGCCCCCATTTTCCTACTTGTACGACAAGCATGGGGTTACTGTGCCCTCGTGTCATCAAGGAACTGAGGACTCAATGGAAGCTCCGCCTGGTTCTGACAAAGAACAATGCGATGATTGAAGTGAAGAGTCGCTACAAGAAACACATTTATTTATGAGTTGACAAAAATGCCTTTGCATAACTTTAATAATTGAAATCTTATAACGATACGAACACAAACGTATACTCCGTCAACAAAACATACGTTGCGAACATACGCACAAATAGTTCATACACAGAGCTTGAACCAAAGCACACAGGTCTGCCAAAAATATATTTCAGGAACATGGTTAAGGTGAAAACTAACTTTCCTAATCGGGACAGAAAACATAACGTGTTGCATTTGTTACATGGAGAAACAACATACTGAAAATATTACATCGATCCTTCATCTGCTTTTTCCTCGCTTCAGATAATGTTAATCGGAAACATAACTTGTAATTCTCGCTATTCAACAACATTCAGAACTTCCTTGTCATTTAATCATTCAAAAATGTCAACATGTTTTGCTTCAAATGATCATTGCACTGGCTGCAATAGTTTGTTATATCTCAAACGTTCTCACTGTATATATTAGATGTGCTACACTAATAACATTGAACAACTGGAAAGAAATGTGCAGAAAACGTAATATTATCAAACCGATCAAATTGCTGAGCCTAATGATCTCGTTGTGGTATGAAGATCAGGTAAACCTCAAGAAGGCATTCAAGGGCCAAGGGTTAATGAACCAATGAAATTCCTTCTACGCTGTGCAAAGACAAACCTTCAACCAATGAAATCCCTTCTACGCTGTGCAAAGACAAAACTTCAACCAATGAAATCCCTTCTACGCTGTGCAAAGACAAACCTTCAACCAGTGCAAATCCACAGACTCCAAGAAGGCTATGTCACGAGTCACCGTTGTCAAAGGTTTGTTTTAAATATGCTGACTTTTAGACTTGAGTCATCGTTGATGAGCCAGTGAAATCCATTCTTTGTTATGCAATGACAACTCATCAGCCAATGACAACCCTAAGCTCTTTGTTCATGAGCCAATGAAAACTCTTCTGCGTTGTGTGGAGCCAACCATCGATAGCCACATCGTCGCCGATATAGCCACCCTTCGGGAGGCAAAAAGCGACGTAAAATAAACTGACTTTTAATCTCGATAGCCACAAACGCTTTAGAGGGTGACATGTACTATGCTCTTTGTTGGGCTGTACACGTATAAGATCTTCGTACCACAGCGTTACAATGAAGATTCGGATTTTAATCGGTTTGATACATCATAAATGTAATATACTGTAACAACTACAAATGGTAAAACGTTTAATTCGTTACCAAAATCATGCAGAGAACATTCACCAGCCCGAAGAAGGAATAATCACATGTATGCACCTCTTTAGAAATGACTGTTTCGTATGCTCGCATTAACGGTCTAGACTAGGTCAGCTTCACTGCAGGGCCAAATCCTCTGCTCCTCAAGGGCCAAGTCTGCTCTACAGTTCAAAATAAGGGTCATTCAAGATTTCTGACAGCCTTTTTGCAAACGTTTACCAAGGGAGTTTCTCGTCCACTTCAACGGCGGCTCTGATATATGAGGTATTTCGTCTGACCAATTGTTCATACTAAGATACGTACGTATCAGATCCTACCGTCCTATTATAAGAGAGCTCAATCAGTTATAATTGTACCATGTAAGAAACCGATCACAGTTCAGAATCTAACAAACAAAGACAAAATATAATAAATAGCCTATTGTATATACAAGCAGTAGCTATCAGTAACATAATTAGATATAATAATAAGACTTTTGTCAAGACACATGCCATTATTTCCTAAATCCAAATGCTTCAGTATACTTCTGTTGGAGTGTACACAGTTACGCTAATGCTAAACCATCTATTTGCTATCGGTTATGTCTTGGCAAAAGTCTACAAAAATATATGCAATATTATGTTTGCACAACAGTTTGGATTTCTAGCTAAAGACTGAGATAAATAAAAATGGGTAACAAGTAAACGTTGAATAATCATACGTAGTAACACGGTTGCTGTGATTACTTGCGTTATATATATTAGACCAAGACACGTACATCCATTTTTCTGAAAGAAACGACGCACACACATTCGAATGGGAAAATGAACGTAATCCTGGATAATGTGCCAAATGTTCAGATATCTGCTAACAGGGTCCGTTTTCACGAAGGATATCAACACATACATTCCGATTTTGAAAACTTGGGAGTGTAGACTTTTTGGAAGGACATGTATAAGCTTTGCAGGTATTTTAGAATTTAAGTCATCTCAATTTTAGGTGGAGTTATGTGCATGTATACGGTATACACAGCCACAACATTGCACTTCCGAATGCATGATATGCTTGTGCATTGTATTCACAACACGAAATCTGTCGGTTAACCCTCGGTTGACATCGGCCATGTCCGACACCGGTAATACTTGTATTAACGAACGACTTCATTGCACCTCCTTGTCGGCCTTTGATGATACTGCGTCACAATTAGCACTGGAACATTGTTGACAAGACGATAACAACAACTGTGTTTCTTGATTAAAACGTCACAAGAATGTGTGTATCACGTGCCTATCTCCTGTGCACACTGATGGTAACGACAGGCCGATCCCGACTATCTGTTATGGTGACTGCTGAATCTTTTGTCATCGAAACCTTCCTAACATTTGAACTCTGTGTTACGTTGTAGGTCTTCCTTTGGGTCTGGGGAGCGGGCTTCAGCGGAGCTTCAATGGTCAAGTGCTTGTCATCTCCGATGTAGGCAACGATTGTTGTTGGATCAACGCTGTCGGGAAGATCGTATTCCTTGTTGAATTCTTTATGAAGAGTGCGATTCGTCATTTTCTCTTCCTTTTCAGCGTGGACTATCAACTTCTTTTCCATAGTTTTGACTACGATGTCCTCAGGACTGAACTCGCCGACATCAACCTGCAGACGTAGTTTCCGCGTTCCATCAGCCTCAGTGATTATCGGATTTTTGACAGGGGTGGCGACCCCAAGCGGTTTTGATTGGGAATCGCTATGGATGGGCAGCATCACTTCTCTAGTCAGCATATTTTCCATGACCGGGCCTTCAATGGTGAGGATTCCATCTTTGCTGAGAAGACACTGGAGCTTATCTGAGTCCACACTGCTGGGGATGTCTACTTGTCGACTATATTCTCTGCTAACCGTAGAGCTGGAGGTTTTCTCTTCATGTTTCGCGTTCACTATAATCTTACTTTGCTGAACCTTGACCTGGATCTCTTCGGCCTTGAACTCACTGACATCAAATCTGACCTTGAACTTTTGTCGACCTTCGCCGTCCGTTTCGAACAAGGATTTGTTATTGTCCATTTGAATAATGCTACCTCTTTTCTCCGAGGGTTTAAGAGTAAAGAAATCTTGGCGCATTTTCTCGAATTCACTCTCCCATTCTTTGCGTCTTTGCTCCATTCTTGTTTCCATGTCAGACCACAGGCTTATCTGGCGGTCATGAAAGTTCATATCATCTTTCTTGATAGGAATGTGAAGCTCAGACCGGAACTTCGCCATCTTGACTGGAGCGCTATGGGTAACCAGGCGATAACTGCAAAGAGAAAAATGACCACTGTAATACGAATGACTTACAACTGTCTTATAGCCACCAGAGTCAAAACATCTTTCTCTACGAAACATCTCTCTCGGCTTTCCCAGGTCCAGCTCAGCAACTAAATATAGCCTTAGGTTTTTGATTAAAGTGTAGTTTATTTATACTGCCACACATATTCATAGCACTGCTTCTGATACTCGAGGGGCACAGGATAGCACAGTGGTTAGCGCGTCGACCCAGCAATCTGCCAGCCTTGGCGCCTGGGGTTGGCGTCCCCCCCCCCCCCCGGGCACCTCTCTTTCAGCCTGGAGAGACAGGAGCTCTGACACCGACGTAATGTCGGTGAGTCCGTAGTAATGTGGTTAAAAGATTGCCGAAAACCACGTAAAACCCAAATCACTCATTCACTCTGATACTCTGCTAATAACAGGAGGAAGCCAAACAGTAGCCCGAGGTACATATTGGAGTTGCTACAGGGTGAGACGGGTATAGAAAACTTAAAATTAGGAACTACATGAGAAAAGACGAGCTTTCTCAAAAATAAATTTATAGCACAATCAATCCAAGGCAACCTTGCTTGTTTTTCATTCAGCATAAGGTCTAAAGATACAATTCTTTGATGCAACGTAGTGCAATGTTGCATCCAAAACACAGACTTCTATGCAAAAGCATTCCGAGAAAAAGGGTTCGAAACGAGATCGATAACGTACGTGAAAGCCCTTTATTTTGAGCACCATCATAAAGCATGTGTCTAACGAACCATTGTGGTTGTGAGTAAACGTTGAGGCACTGTAACCACAAAGAGTACAAAAAAAACATCTACATCTCTACAGATAACTCCCGAGAGTATTCCACCAGTATTTATTGCTTCCAACCACAATCCTATCACAGCTTCATCATATGGCAAGGCATCTAACTGGGCGTCTTTGTTTTAACAGACTGTAAGGCAATCTTATCATAAGTCATGGAAGGGTTTGTTATATAAACAGTCAGTTGTATGTATAGATTCCCCAGCGAGTATTGACAATCGATAGTAACAATAGTACCTACATGGTTTCCACCTTCATTCCAAACCGTGAGGGTTAAATGCGATACCTAAGCTTACACTGACAGTCGAGGTGCCGCCGTTGTAGAAGGTTCCTCGTCATTGAAACACGAATAAAAACTATGGACACAATCGACGCCGTAGGAACAAATGTCCTAGTTGGAGGGGAGAGGGGGGTCTGATCTCGAATCTGAACAGGAACATCAGATGGGGGAAGGAGAGAGTTACCGTGCTAACATTTGTTCCAAAGCAGCTTCTTTTAATGGGATTAGAACATACACGTATTACTTCCAACACAAATCTGATGTAAACACTGTTGTTGCCTGCTGTCCCCAATCCCTTTGTACCTACGGGCCTGACAATGGAATGACTTAACTGCCATTGCTTTCAGTCTTCAGGAATGATGATCGTCATGTTTGACGATACTGAATGAGCACATGAATGACGAACTACCAGACGAAAGAATGATTGAATCTGGCATACACTCAGAACACCTTCTATAACTTGGCTAGTAAACCATCTCTGAGACCAGTGTACCAGCTGACCTAAGATAAAAGAGTAGAGATATTTGTGGTTGGACTTCAAACGAAGAACGATGACTGGTCAAGTTTCAACACTCGGATACATACGTATACACACCTAGGGCCTCTAACCCTAACATATAATGAAGACGTTCGCCCTATTCTCATTACAGAACCTATGTGTGTGATGCGCCACTGGTGCTGGAAAGTTTACTTCAAGAAGTGTGGTCCAGAAATAGATACACGAAGTGCTGCAGCTATTTCCAGAGTTCAGCTTGAACGCCTAGGTATTCGTGTCTTTGAAGAAGGCCAGGACGTATAAACGTGATTTGTATCTCTATTCATAAAGTGTTATCAGTGGTTATCAAGGCGTCCTCCTCTACCGACAGGTGTAAACAAACGGTTGCAGAGTACACTGTATGTCTCTATAGTTCTTGCTCACAGAAATGTGCTGATCTTCAGTAATGGTACTGAATCTTGAATATAGAAGCCGAATCTATTAATGCATTAATCAAATGAAACCTTTAAGACAACGAGGTTAATTGCATTGACAATGGGTTTTTTTTTCTCTTTCAGCTATTTCACTATGGTAGAGGCTGATGATGTCAGATTTTAACACTAACCCCATCAATTCAGATTGCTGTATCACCGCGAAGTGACGACCCGATCATGCATCTTGTCTGTAAGTGACAGGAACATGATCAAGTTGGGCCTTATTTCACAAAACAGTGATACAGCTACAATCTCAGCTCCAAAATCGGCTCAGCAATAAATTGTTATTGTTCCATAAGACAGTCTTGGGCTAGTTTTAGGACTTGTAAGTTCTTTAAGCATACTCTTTGAAAAGGGATGGCAGATGTAACTCAGATTATTTATATAGTTGATCTAAAGAGTTTACAATCAGCATAGCGCTGAGATGACTGTTGAAACCTATAGCGTCAAGGCAGATGAATCTATATAAAACAACAGAATGCAAACATTTCTTTTAAAATGAGAAAAATCATGGGCCCCAGCAGTACTTTAGCAAGACACAGAGAGCTGAAACTCTCTCAGTCCTAGTTCAGGCCAGTAATATGTACTTTAGCAAGACACAGAGAGCTGAAACTCTCTCAGTCCTAGTTCAGGCCAGTAATATGTACTTTAGCAAGGCACAGAGAGCTGAAACTCTATCAGTCCTAGTTCAGGCCAGTAATATGTATTCAGAAGAGCAATACCCCCACCCCGCTGCAGTCACCCAGGATAATTATATACAAGCAAGCACGTGTCTAGTTTTATCAAACGTAGAGGCCAGTGACCCTATATGCGTATTATGCTATCTCATTTCTCAAAGCAAATACCATTAAAGTACAAAAAGTGGCCCAAGTTCATTTTATAAAGCAAGTTTGTTTTCGCTGATTTTTACATTGATGAAGTAGTTAACTTTGTGTAAACTAAGATCGTTTTGTGAGACGGGGTTCACGTATGCTAAGCAAATAAGTACAAGACTCTATATCTCACCGATTCTTCAATTTCTGAATACAACGTTATCTCATATGATCAACTAAGATCACTGAAATCGGCAAGGACTTTGCATTCAATCCATATCGACAAGAGAAGACAATTCTTTGTCCCTACTCCCAAGCTTTGGAATTCCCTTCCTTGAGACATCAAAGAATCTGATTCCAAAGCCACATTTTTAAAAAGACTGAAAACATATTTATTCCTTGAACAGTACTCATATTACTACTAGTAAAACTAATGAACTAACGCTTGGTTTTAACTCATCCGTATATAGTGCCAGCTATTATGCTGGATACAAGGTATACATGTACCGTCATTATTTATAGCCGTGTAGCCAAATGTTTTTTGCTCAGCGAGAATAACGTATCGGCTGACCCAGGCGATATTCGAACCCACAATCGCTAAGATAAACTGCGTCGCCATGATGCCACCTTGCACAACCCTTTCAAAGGAAATATCTCATGAAATCGTTTTTATAATCTGACCCGGTTTATCAACTGGTGTAATGTGGAAATATATCGATTGTACATCTCCATTAAACCGATTAGGTATTATTAGGAATCAGCCAATCGAAAATATAGGATCTGGGTTTTCAGCGATCAGAAAACAGCTACAAGAGACTGCCAATACGTAAGTGATTAATGCTCGTATTTTGTATTACAAAAAGACAACCTGAATCTCTTAACGTGAGACACGATCAATACCCCCGGCTGTTTCTTTGGAAATGTCAACATGACCTTATGTAAAAGCCATGAACAAAAATAAACTTCATCAGCCGAGCATCGAATACTCATCTCACCTCGCACACACATTTCTGTAACATTAATTGGCTAGGTGATTTTTTTCCCCTTTGTATCCATGTTTGAGCGACCTTCAGATATATTGCTTCTGTAATTTACAAAACAATGACATACTGCTTGTAGTTTTTTTCCCAGTCAGACTTCAGATTGAAAGATTGCAGGCAGAAATGAAAACTGAGTTAATTAAAATTCAAACTCCATAGGAACAACACAAGCGCAAGTTTATTTGATATTCCCACAAATGAGCTCTGCTGCATGACTGGTGTCTTAAGTCAGTCAGATATTGTGGGCTGTAGGAGGAACACACAAGAACATAAAGTATGTCATGGACTACGTTTTTAGTCTAAACAACACACGCAATGCGCAGACTTAAAATTAGTCATGTATAAACTAACTATTATGTATAAATTAGTCTGTGAAGTTTAACTGTTTTAGTTAAACGTAGCTTCTTCTGAACTGCTAGAAATATCCCGGATTGGGGGGGGGAGTATTGGGGAAAGGAGGGGAGGGAGTTTCTAGTACATCCACATATGACTTTCAATATCAGGTGGGATAGTACAACCTTGTAGCTAAACTTTCAAAAGACTCCATAAACATTCAGTCGTGTTGAAACACTAATTTAATATGGAACACATGCGTTATATTTCAAAGTGATACTATACTCAAGGTGAAGGTCTTAAGGTTTATCTGCCTCGCCAGTGGGGCGTTTTTATTTACCTGTTTGAAGACATTATAACTCTAAGCATATGTTTCTTATCTGTTCAGATACTTAGGCATCTGTTAAAGCGTACACTCTTTCATCATAGACACACGTTTTGCCATATATCCAACAGTCAATAAAATGCGTATGGTCACATGACTATCAAGAAGTCTAAAACAGATCCGTATCCGTGCGCGTGGGCATGACCAGACCTGTACAAAACTGGTAATACGTACAAAACACATGGGTAACGTACGTCCCCATTTCAGTTACCATTGGATAGGCCCCTCAAAATCGTAGACCCATGTCAACGGGCCCACCTGCAACCCCCCTCCCCCTTCCCGGGTTGGTAGAAA
>JAUELE010240444.1:0-11418 GCA_031471655.1 Diodora aspera
AGTATACCACATGATTTCAATTATTTTTCCTTACGTCTTTATGCCATAGTTGATCAAAAGGATGTTTGGATTTCGGTGAGTGTAATTTGATTGACATCATCTTATTGATACACCTGCCAAGTCTGGAAGGGATATCTCTTGTATATCCAACGCATTTTAAAATATATTTAGTAGTCTCTCAAAATCTTTGTATGCTTTCTTTTGGACGTCAGTATATTTTTTTCTTAGATGATGGCCATTCAGGGCGTGTTTGAAATATTTGATGACATATCCGGAATAAAAATGTAGTTTAAAGGAGGACATTAAGGTTAACTGGAATATTGGCGAAAACTTTTCACGATTCGTAACATAATTATAAACTGAAAAAGAAAGAAAAAATTATGTATCTTTAGAATCTATTTATTTCTTACTCTCAACTCATGCAATATATTTATTTTCAAAATCCCCTTTCCCCACCAAACTTCAAATGATTGCTCTTTTAGTTTTTAATAAATAAGTGAAATAACATTGTTATGTGTCATTATTATTTGAACTTAAATATCAACAATATCAGCGGGGCACCCCCTTTATAAACTTGCTTCACCTGCCCCTCTCCCCCTCTCACATTGCTGGATCAGAACATTTGGTACTATTATTATTTTATGAACAGGTTCAAATATCAAGTCTGAGAACTCCTATTTGTAAAATTACGAAAACACATGAAGTAGAAAGATGAATTTCAGTCTATGAAACGTACGTCATATAACCGTGTTCATTTGATTGTCATGCATAGAACAACGGCAGGATTACACATAGGAGAAGCGAGAAGTATAAGGTGAAATTTTGCTCCTGAATATTGTACAAATGTAAGTTTAACATTTACATCTATAAAATTAATATTTGTTTTCACGAAGTGTGACAAGAAAACAACATGCAACAAATATTCGGCCTCATCATAGTCACGCAGTTTATAAAAGCTATTATGAATATGATAAAATCACGCGTCCATTTGTCATTGAACATCGGCAGGTTTAACTGTAGCAGTTTCCCCCTTTTAAAACCAGTTTCCCCCTTTTCCCATTCCCCTTTCATCAGACAATACAATAATACAACATGTACATCAATATAGTGGTAACATGACATATATTAATTTACTTGGCCTGGTTACAAATTCACACAATTACCGGACTGTATACAGCAATTATTTTACCCAATAAGGTATTACAAAGCATGCATACAGTCTCTGCAAAGAGGGTATGAAAGGATGACCAGTATGAGTAGGATTCGGTAACTTCACAGTTTATAAACTATTGTTTTCATGGCTTCACAATAATATAGCCCCTCTCCCTGTAAATATGTAAAGTATTGTCTTTATTTGTTAACTTCGTAATTTATTTAATCATGTTTTACAACTCATACACCAGCATTTGTAGGGATATTGCACGATATCATCATGATCGCGTATTAATAAAATCTATTATGAATAATATACAACTAAACGTTAATTTGTCCGCATATTTAACTGTAATATTACATTCAGTAAGGCACGTGAACAGGTAGCGCCGTTTTGCAGCGCTTGTGAATAGACAATATTAACATTAATGTTGAAAACCAATTTATATTTCGCTGTAAAAGCACATATTTTAGACATTCATTTCGGTACATGAAAATTGTCTCACAAAATAATTGTAGAAAACAAGGAGGCAGTTTGTATTGACGTTCTGTCAGTTGTTTTCTCCTAACGTGCGTGTATTATCACATCTCATCGGCAAGCTGATGTCCTCTACTTTTAACTTGTAGACAGCCTTGTCCGCCGGTTAGTGTCATCTGGATTACCGCCATCTTGTCTACTCTCTCCTATTACAGTCGCCCCTCATAATGTATTAATGCTTCCTTGGATGTGCGGCTCTCTTCTTTGTTCAACAGCTTTCGTTCAGTTTGTTACCAAAATATTGTTTGAATATTTCATGCAGAAATGATTTAGTTTACAGAAGAATCATCATTTTGCCAATGTTGTGTAGATTACCATAATGATATACACATGGATATTGTTATTCACGAACCGAAACTGCTGGATGATTCGGTATGAGCAGAAACGTCACTCCACATCAAAAGCATGCTACAATAATTGGCAGCACACATACATTTGTGAAATCAAAACAAAATTTAAGAAGATCCTTTGTAACTTGACAAATCATTGAAACAAAATCAATGAAGGATTGAAATAGTTACGAGTTTCGACCAATGCGTTTTACTTTACCACATATCAGTCATTGTTTAAGATACATTATATAATTGTTTAAGGAATATAATATAATATAATATAATATAATATAATATAATCTCACTTTTTATTCTACTGTATGCTAATGTTAAATAGATAGATTGATAGATAGATAGATAGATAGATAGAGAGATAGAGAGATAGATAGAGAGATAGATAAGCTCAAACCTGCATTGTATCTTTCCACTATCTCTTTATTTTTATGGGAAATAAAAACTTTCACAAGGAAACAAGGAACATTTATTTAATAACCCCATCTTAATTTATATGTTATAAATACTTTAAATTCCGTAGTACGTCATTACAGCGGTATAAAATGACAAAAGCTGATATGACAGTGTTACAAATGACAAACCGACGCGACTTGCCAGGCATATCACCACCTGGAGATTGTTTCGCTGACTGGCACGAAGATAGAAAACATATCTAAGTTAAATTAAAGTCATTTCCAAGTAGATAAGTCAGCGCGATAATGAGATAATGCGACCTCTGTGTCTGAAATTAAGTTTAGATTACTGGAGCTGCAGAACCGTGGGGATGGATGATCCCCGAGAGGTGTAGTGCGCTCGTGTACAGCACCATGCAGAGACGCTTAGACCAGAAAACCTTCCTTGCTGAAGAACACCTGCCGTACGAACCATAAAACGAGAGACGAGTTGTTGCCGCGTTTAAATCTAATTTTCAAATAGCAAAGAAAGACGAACATTTGCTGTATGGTATCACTGGTATAGACTTCAACTACGATCTGGTTTTGACTACAGAAATATAAGAGGAATACATGCTTTTGGTTGTTAAACTTATGAAATAGAATTTATCTTTGACTTATCTTCATAATAGAATATTCTATTCCACATATCAGTAAAATGAGTTGAGAGAAACGGTAACACTTGTAAATGATGGTCTTTAGATGCAAACAAAACCTTTTTTAAGTGGATTTTTCTGTTAATATACGCATGGTAATAATGGTTGTCACGCCCAGATATATTAAAACATTTTTGAAGGATAGAAATATCTCTTATCTTTTATGTCACAAATACGCAATCCTAGGGGGTGACAACCATTATTACCATGAGTAAATATCTATTTACTAATTTATTTCTGTGTGTTACCGAATAACTAGGCCAAACAAGACATGTTATGATTACATATCGTTAAAATTTACAGTAGGTAAATCGGACTTTTTAAGCTAATAAAATTATCAACTGCTAAGTTACAGTTCCGAGTGATGTGTGCCTGCCGGCCAAAATAATAGGGTCGATTCCATAACTCTGGGGTCAATCCAGTATTCGGAACTACAACATTTATTCTTGGGCCTTACATAGCATTAAACATGTAAAAGGTTTAATAAATGTTATTATGCACATTTATTATTTACAAACTGTATATTATATTTCGGTTATTTGCGCACCAGACATGCCAGAGACACAGTGTATGCAGAACCACCAATATAAGAAGAAACACGTTCGAGTCTATGAAAAAGTCAGACAACCAAACGCCTAACACAAGTTATGCTAAAAGTGTCTCAGAGTCTGTGGTATGAAGGTCGAGCTTGCTGAGGCTTGTCATAGATAAGCAATTAAAGTTAGGACTTTCTTTCGACGAGTTGTCAGAAACGGCGTCACAAAGTACAAGACGCATTTCGACTTTTGAAAAAACCCACAGGTTTTCTAAAAGTTCTACTTCCAATTAAAACGAACTGTAACTTGTAAAGAATTATATTTCAAGCACAGTAACACCATGAAATCATATTAGAAGATGCATATCGCCTGTTGAAAGAAACAGGTTTCTGGAAATTGTACTTCCAGTTAAAACGAACAATAACTTGTAAAGAATTACATTTTGAGTAGCACCATGAAGAGGTATTGGAGATGTTCTTTGAAGAAGAATCGTTGAAACAATAGCCATTATTTTGAAACCAAGTTGGGTATCGCCCAGTAATAAATGACTATGGGGCATAAATTATACTTTTCCAAACAGATGCGCATGAAGCCCGTGTGGAGAGAGCAATGTCTTTAATCGTAATGAAGGTTTAAAAACTTCTTGAAATTGTTTTAACGAGTTCCAATAGCGTGGAATGCATGACTCAGCAACAATAAACTGTCCATGTTGGATGCACTGACTTCTCTCATCCTTGCATTCAGCTGTAATGAGCGAGCTCTGCCACCATCACACGTACAACACTCACAGTTTAAATACCCGGCTGGTTCCGCCTGCATAGTTTACAGATCCAGGCCGTAAATTGAATTGGGGTCTGCAACCCCGTCTCCCCTAGCTCAAACACCGACTCGTGCCTGCTGATCCAACATGTTAGTTTTCATTTAATTGTGCTAGATTCCAGTGCTAAAGAGGTGCCGATGTTCAGTATACGCGAGAGTCAAATGTGATCAGCATCGATTCCGGATTAAACCAAATTCCGATTTTAAATCATTCCCAGCTGAGAGCTCCCCCTAGCGCCAGTGGCTTTGATATAGCAGGCTCTGTGATCGCTTGTGTAGATCGTAATTTATTTCCCCGGTCGTCCAAACAGCTTGATTGCATTAGTGCGAATATCAGCCAGGACGATTCTGATAGATTAGGTGTCATCCCGTTTGGCGAATAATTGGAAATTTATTTAATCAAAACTTAGTCCGCCATTGTTAGAGGAGTTTTAAGGTTGAGAGAAGGGGAACAAGTGCCCGTTTAATTTTCTTCCTCAATCTCAGAACAGTTCCATGTTGGCTTGCTTCTGCGAACAATTACACGCATTTTATATTGAAAACCTCTCCAGCGTAATCTGATTACTAGAATATAAAACTAATATCAATATGTGAAACCCAATTTGCGTCACAAGCGCTGATTCGAGCCTTTTCTTAACCGAATTATCTCTGCCCCAGTGGGGCTTGGCGCTGAAATATTGTACCTTTATGCAATAAACCGTCTGCAGAATAATTATTATTGAGAGCTCTGTCTGATAAAAGCACGACTAGTCGGGTTCTGAAAGCAAAACTACCCGAGACATCTAGATATATTTTCTGGATCCGTCTCCCTTGGGACACGTGACCATCATCCAACATTAACACTTACCATGACGTCACAGCATCAGTGAGGGAAGACAAAAGGTTGTGCTGCCCCTTGCTTTACAGATTAAAATGATACATGTTAAGATTACTGGGAAGGAAAGGAGCCAAAATAAGCAGTTATCGTCTTTGGAAATCCTGTAGTAATCCCAGTCTTTTCAATTTCATCTTTTTTTCTAATGCTGACACCAATCTATGCGTACTTCCGGTGTCTAAAAACATTTTCCCAACAACAGTTTTCAACTTGTCTTCTTTTTTCCCTTGTAAACGCACGTCAGACTTTAGAGTACTCTATGTCCATGTCTATAAACTGGCACGTCTTCCTTTTAAAAATCGTGTCCAGTTTGACGAAAGTGAGAACAGGAGCATCCAAGTCACAGGTGCCCGGATGATGAATAATGAATGCTGGGACTTGTGTGAAGGGCTATTTACACCAGAGAGTATGTACGGCGCTTGTTTATTCCAGCCCCGAGGTGTCAGCACATCGCTCTCTCTCCCCTACAATAGACAGTTTAATTTTCTATGGCGACCAGTCCAAAAGAAACGTGTTCAATTGTATGTGACCATCAGTTGCCAAACAATTGTTTGCTCATCCAGAAACAGTTCTCTTCTAAATATCTAAGTCGTTTGATTGTAATTGCAGATACGTTTGAAATGTAAATGAAATCTTGATATTAATTTGATATAAACGACTCTACTTTTTATTTAAAATTGGATACATGGTCAAATTGAAGGTCTTCTTTGAAAAAGATCAACATTGGGAACGATAAATATACAGCAAAATATGTCCATATCCGATTGATGCACAGACCACATAACATAATTGTTCCTTTTTATTTGCATCAATAACTATCATATAATTATTTCACCTGGGGGCAATAAATTCGCATTCGGAAAGTTCTCAGTGATTTTGTTGTATACATTATTACGTTTACACTTTATATATACTGACGTCCAAAAGAAAGTATATCAAATGATTTCCATTATTTTCCCTTACGTCTTTATGCCATAGTTGATCAAAATGATGCTTGGATTTCGGTAAGTGTAATTTGATTGACATCATCTCATTTATATATCTCTCTTGTATATCCAACGCATTTGTGAATTTATTCAGTAGTCTCTCAAAATCTTGTTATACTTTCTTTAGGACGTCAATATATCTGCACTTCGTCACGTCTTTTATGGGTCAAGGTTCTTGGATACCATAAAAATGGAAACACAGACAGTGTTCAATCTAAAGAAAATATTTAAGCATCAAAGCCAACTCATTTTTCTTCTATCGTTAATGACCCCCCTAACAAAAGCCTGTCAAGGGGGCGTGAAAGGTTGGACAAGTAACCCGGCAATGGCATTAGAATAATTAGACACAAGACTTTTGATGTGGGGGATTCATTGAGCACAACACAAGCCGTTATCAGGCCACTTTCAGAAGCACTAAAACCACAATGATCGCCGAGTCCTTTTGGTCATTCAGATCACGTCGGTTTTCATTTGCATGTATAGGCAAAGCCAAGTTTTGCAAGGTTCACATAAACTTTCGCATTGAGTGACGAAAATAGTAACAATTGAATAAACCTTTATTGCGGTCGCTATGGCCCGAAACGTTGTGTTAAAGGCAAGAAAATCGTTTATATACCAAAAATGCAGATATGGGGTGAGAGTTTTTGTGAAAGGTTGGACAAATGGGCTACTTAACAGTCATAATGTCTTTTTCGTTCACTGGTATTCCCACACACACACACACACACACACGTACACATTTCTAGAAAGTGGTTGTCCTGTTTAACACACTATAGGTAACTCTATTGGTGTTCCGACGCTCCCTCACCTTTAACGCGGTTTAATCACATATCACACGTTTAGAATATTATTTAATTTGCACAACAAAATGTTGGTGAAAAATTGTCTTTCCGCATTATAATGAAATATTTCCTTTTATTTAAATGATTAAAACAAGTATCTTTGTTTAGTCTATTTTCGAAAAGATTTGAAATAATTATATTCTACAAAATTTAACGTCAACGAAAGTTGTTTCAGAATGTAATCATATAAACCACACTAACCCCCCCCCCCTTAAGCCACAGTAACCCCCCCCCCTTTAACTCACAGCAACCTCCCCATCCTTAACCGACAGCAACCTCTTAACTCACAGAAACGTTCCCCTTAACCCACAGCAACCTCCCCCTTAACTCACAGAAACGTCCCCCTTAACTCACAGAAACGTCCCCCTTAACTCAAAGAAACCTCCCCCTTAACTCACAGTAACCTGCCCCTTAACCAACAGCTGCCTCCCCCTCCTTAACCCACAGCAACCCCTTAACCCACAGCAAACTCCCCCTTTAATATATAGCAACCCCCTCCCACCCCCATAACTTTACTCACAGCAACCACCCCATCTCCCAAAATGTATGGAAAGAAAATTAATACGACTCCTTCATATAAGTCTTCGTGTCCATGTCAACGGGCAGCTGAAAAACGAATGACTCAAACCACCCACATAAATTAACGGTTCACAATATTATATTCTCCAGAATATCCGTCGATTCCTCCGACACACTGGCGTGCGTGATTTGTACAATTTGATGTGGACCATTCACACCCAGTTCACTTATATCCTGGTTCAGGTTACTGCAGACTTCACTCTATGCCCCTATTGAGGATTTTTATTCACATTCGTTTCAATTGTGTTGAAATAGTTATCGGTTAGTTATTTGTCATTTGTACGAAGACAAGGATAGGACTCGTGTGCGCCGTGGTTTTGTACTGGAATTAGGACTAGCCTTAACTGTAAGTTGTTTACTTTTAAAAATTATATTTCAATAAGTTTAAGTGCTTGTGATAACAAATGTCTTAGCTTACACCACTGAACTGAAATCATTGGGGGAGAAACGGAGGGGTGGGGTGGGTTAAGGGGAATAGGGCGTTAGTGGGAGTTAGAAAACGGGAGTGTCAAACACTAGAGTAAAGTGAAAATATGAGCTTTCAAAGCATATAGTTATTATAAACTGGCGGTTGTTAATAGCCTGACCCGATGCGAAAGCTTAGCAAATAACGCTTGCATCTGAGTTAGCGAAAGGTGTTTGTCCTCTCTCTTTCTCCGGTAACTTAGCTTCAAAACAGTTTTCTAAACACTGACAGCGGGGTAAACACTTTTAGATTGCTGTTGATGCCAGAGGCCCAGAAATGTCTCGTAAGTAATTATTTAGTTTTAGATGTATGTCGTTGTTATAATTGTCCTTTTCTCTACCCTTCCTTGTCTGTCTGTCTGTCTGTGTATGTATCTAGTTCCTTCGTCTCTCTCTCTCTGTCTCTCTCTCTCTCGCCGTGTCTTTCCATCTGTTTCTCTATCTCTGTCTGCCTCTCTATGTATATCTGATTCTCTGGGGCTGTCTGTCTCTCTATGTGTGTCTGTCTTTCTATTTCTGTCTGTTTCTCAATATCTCTGTGTCTCTTAATGTCTGACTCTTTGTGTGTCTGTCTCTCTGTGTCTTCTGTCTATCTCTCTATCCTTGTCGGTCTCTCTTTTTCTGTCTCTTTCTCTGTCTCCATCTGTTTCTCTATCTCTAGCGATCTGTCTGTCTCTGTTTTTCTGTCTCTCTCCATCTGTTCTCTGTATCTGGCTCTGTTTCTCTCTCCGTCTGTTTCTCTAAGTGTTTCCCTATATCTCTGTGTCTCTCTTCGTCCGTGTCTCTAAGTGTTTCTCTATATCTCTGTGTTTCTCTCTGTCTGTGTCTCTTAGTGTCTGTGTGTGTGTGTGTCTCTCTCTCTGCCTCTCTCTCTCTCTCAAGTCTGTCTCGAAATATGTTTTTCTGCATGTCTCTCTCTGTGCCTATCAGTCCTTATACCTCTCTCTCTTAACTGCTATTATACAAATATCTCAGATATATCAGATTTAGACAAATAACCCTGAACGTGCCCCGGCGTCACATATATCTAACAAATGAGACACGTTCGGCATTAACAACAGAAAGCCATTATGCTTTTGCTGAATATGTAGAACATACTTTCCTGAGTGTTTTTTTGTACTAATTTATCTTCATGTACATGTACAGCTGCATAAATACTGTTGCCATTCATTTTTCCAACATGGGCACTCGTTTAGGGACTCTTAATAGGCTCCAAAGAGATTGAACTAACCTATATTACATAATTACACAAATTGCGCATGCACTAGGTTTCATGATAGTTATACTACAGTTATACTATACTAAATATAGTAGTTATACTACAGTTATTCTATACTACATATAATAGTAATACTACAGCAGGTAACATAACTTCAAACTCATAATAAGTAATACAAACTTTACATGACATACAGTACTATCATACAGTGATGGAATATAAAACTAAACACACTCTACTTCTGGAGTCATACCTTTGCACACTCTGCTACTCTCTACTACACTGCGTTTTGGTAGGTAATATACCTGGTACTTCAAACAATACCAGGTCACAGTACATTCTCTAAGCAAGACGTAACAGCTTATATTACACATCCTTTCAATACAGAAAGTAACACCATCTTAAGCTACGCTAACGTAAATTACACTACACAAAGTTACACTAACGTAAGTTACACAACAGAAAATTACATTCTTGTAAGTTACACAACAGAAAATTACTCGTAAGTTAGGCCTACACTCCAAAAAAATGCATTCTTGTGAGTTACACTATATAAATTTACATTCTCGTAAGTTACACTACACAACATTACATTCTAGTAAGTTACACTACATACAATTACATTCTCTTAAGTTCGGCCTGCACTATACACAATTACACTCTCGTAAGTTAGGCCTGCACTATACAAAATTACATTCTCTTAAGTTAGGCCTACACTATACAAAATTACATTCTCGTAAGTTAGGCCTACACTACACAAAATTACATTCTCGTCAGTTACACTACACACAGTTGTTTAATCACTACTCTACACCACAGTACATTATGGTAAATTATGTTACACAAAGTTGTACTATTTTAAGTAACACTACACAAAATAACATTACCGTATGTTAAACTATATAAATAAAACCATCGTATATCACACAACACAAAGTTATATTGTTTTAAGTTCCACAATTCAAAATGCATGCATGTAATTTCAGTTACACTACACATTAACATGTTTATATTATCTTAAGTTACACAACACAACGTTACACTATCGTATGTCATACTTCACAAAGTTATATTATCGTAAGTTACACTTCACAAAGTTATGCTATTTTCAGTTGTAATATACAAAAGAACATTATTTAAATTACATGTACTTTACGCTAAGATACTTTTCATTTTGTCACACCAACCAAATTTATATTGCATTAACTCAAATTCACGTAGATACACTACATTACGTTGCAGCGGTCTAAGTTACACAACAAGTAGTCAGTTACATTGCACAACGTTTACAGTTATAGTGCACTGAATTACATCGAACATACACTCGATATCCTCATTTACACAGAATTCAGTTACACCACAAAATACTACCTATGATTAATTTACACTGCACTTATTTACACCATACTGAGTAGAATTAATACTATGTCTAGCTGCACATATATACATAACACTGCGATGAATCACACAACATATAACTTTTATACTCCACTTAGTTAGACTTAACTCACAAAATACTCAGTCACACATTTATATAATACATCACTCAATCACACAACGTATAATTTTATACTACACTTACTTCCACTAAACTCACAAAATACCAAGTCACACATTTACATAATACATCACTGAATCACACAATGTATAATTTTACTACACTTAGTTACACTAAACTCACATATTACTCAGTCACATATTTACATAATACATCACTGAATCACACAATGTATAGTTCTACTACACTTAGTTACACTAAACTCACATATTACTCAGTCACATACTTACATAATACATCACTGAATCACACAATGTATAGTTCTACTACACTTACTTCCACTAAACACACAAATTACGCAGTCATACATTTACATAATACATCACTGAATCACACAATGTATAATTTTATACTACACTTACTTCCACTAAACTCACAAAATACCAAGTCACACATTTACATAATACATCACTGAA
>JAUELE010240455.1:0-11417 GCA_031471655.1 Diodora aspera
ACCCTGCCACGCCCATTTTTGGGGATACAGGGCTCAAATGCAATACCAAACTAGTTTATGTTACAAAGATGCTGCATGCAAAGTTTTATTGAATTTGATCAATATTTGTGACTGCTATCGGTGTGAAGCCATTCAAATTAGGTTCTAAGGAAGTCAGTCATGTCAAAGACCAGGGCAAGGTCATTTTTTCTTAATTTGGCAACACCCGTCTGATATGTTAACAGGCATACGCTATACTCTCTACAAACCACGTTTCTGCTTCCTAATTTTCTTAGAAATCTTCAAACCGACCAAACTTGATTTTTGCAATTTGGCACCCTGCCACGCCCATTTTAGGGGGTATGGAGCTCAAATGCAATACCAAACAAGTTTATGTTACAATGATGCTGCATACACAGTTTTATTGAATTTGATCAATATTTGTGACTGCTATAGGTGTGACGTCCTAACTTCATTGGAAACCTTTAAATCAACAAAACTTAATAATTCAATATGGCTCCCTGCCACGCCCATTGTTTGGGGTATGGGGTTCAAAGGCAATACCAAACTAGCTTATGTTACAAAGATGCTGTATACTATGTTTAATTAAGTGTCATCAATATTTGTGACTGCTAGAGGTGTGACGTCGAATTGTTTACGTACAGACGGACGGACGGACGGACGGACGCCGGACTTTTCACTTATACTGAGAACTAAGTTAAAAATGAATAGTTTGTCAACAGTTATCGAAGAAAAACATATATTGTCTTATATCATGAAATAAAAGAGTAGAACTAGTTTACGAGAGAAAAATGCTTCCCACCCCTAAAATCAAATGGTCGCTCTCTTACTGTATATGGATATGTGAGCTTTCAGATACGCTTATTAGTATACACTGTACAACCAATATTCAGGTTCAGGGCCTGATTATAATCAATTGGTGCCCTAGGCGAGATAAGGACTTGGTGAGGCCCGCTTTCTACGCATCGCCCTTAGAGAAAAAGGTCTTTAGCTAACAGTTTTCACCTTTGGTTAACAAATCACATATTATCTGTCCAACAATCGTAGTCAAACCACACTTTATCTGAAAGCGACCTCTTGTGTGAAGCTAGGACTGATTCAAAATGAGTAGCTACAGGTTACACAGTTCAATAGTTTCAGCGCCATTAGCAGGAAGTATATGAGTCACCGTCGTTGCACATTTACACGAAGTTTGCTGGCTATGTTTTATTGTGGATTCAGGTGCGGATCCAGGATTCGTGTATGGGGCGACGGGAGGAGACAACTTATTTCATGAAAGATATATTGTAGAGAGATCCGGGGGTGTCCCCTGGTAAATGTTGAAAAATTAACTTGCATAATGGTGCCATTTTAGCCCATTTCATGAGTTTTCATAGTCTTTTGGGGTTAATATTTGGTGTTAACATAGCCACAAAATTTACCAGGGCGAATTAAAGGGGGGGGGGATACCACATGTGTGTACGCTTATTGATACATATTGTCTTTCACACAGTTTCATTTTCACAAACTCAATTACTAGTTTTATTGTATGGACAACTTTCATATTTTGTAGTAAACATTCCAAATACATTTTAAGTCTCTTTGACAGATTTCATACTTGCGAAGAAGTTACATCCTAAATGTATTGTATACTTTTGTATAGAAAACCTTAACGTTTGGTTAGTATACGGATACTCGCATACCAGAATATTACACGCATTCTAGTGCTGTCTTAACTTCTTTCTCAAATACAAATGTAACATCTAAAACAACCCGACACCCTTCCTGTATCTTTGGAAGCCAGTCTACGGTAAAACATCCAACATTCGAACGTCTACAAATTAGGACTAGAGTTTAAACTGAACTCAACTGATACATACACACGTGCTTAAACTCTTTACAAGTAACAGTACTTGCTAAAATTAATGTCATCAAGAAGCGTTTATCACTATTTACCTGAGACCATTTGGACATTCTTTACATTTTGTATGGGAATATCAAATTTCAAAGCGTTTCTGACAATTTAAATTTTTTATTAAAAAAAAGTTTTCTATGATGATATCTTATGTTACTGAGTATGTCAAGTCACAAAGGCCCTTTAATCAGTCTCTGTTTATTAAATGTGTATTGTGTATCGGTATTACATCATGAAGTGTATTGGGACACAGCTGTTATGCCCTCTGTGAACTTCCAATATAGCCTATCAAATGGACCCTCATGAATGCAATTTGCAGTGTAAAGTGGTTTGTTCGAAAAACTTTTGCAAATTTGCTTTCTCTAGAGAGATGCAAATTTTATAAGTTTGGGAATGTGATTATACAACTAATTTCATAAAATAAAACTGATGTCATTTCCAGTTACAAGGTACCCAGTTTCATAAAATTTATCAATATGTTTTACATTTACAGTTCCGATATTGTATTCAAAATGCACCCCCTGCCACATCCACTTTTGGAGGTGTGGGGTTGAATTACAATCCCAAACTAATTCAAGTTACAAAGGTGCTGTACATACAGTTTTATTGAATTTGTTCAATATGTGTGACAACAAGGTGTATACTGTTGCTCCAATAGAGTGCGATGTGTGCCTTCATGCCAAAGGTCATTTTTCAAACTTTGTCAAATCATTTCTGATATGTAAACAGACATACAGTATACTGTCCACAAACCAAGTTTGAACCTCCTAACTTCATCCAAAACCTTCAAATTAACAAAGCATTAACTTTTCAATATGGCTCCCTGTCACGCCTACTTTTGGGGGTACATGGTTTAAATGCAATACAAAACTAGTTTATATTACATAGATTCTGCACACACAGTTTTATTGAATTTGATCAAAACATTTCTGATATGTAAACAGGCATACCGTATACTGTCCACAAACCAAGTTTGAACCTTCTGACTTCATCCAAAACCTTCAAATTAACAGAACTTAATGTTTTAATATGGCTCCCTGCTACACCCACTTTTGGGGGTACAGGATTCAAATGCAATACCTAACTAGTTAATGTTGCAAAGATGTTGTGTACACAGTTTTACTGAATTTGATCAATATTTGTGACTGCCAGAGGTGTGACGTCGTTCCAGTTGGGTTCCATGGGTGCAGTCCTGTCAAAGGTCAGGGCAAGGTCATTTTTCTTAACTTGTCAAAACCCATCTGATATGTTAACAGGCATACACTATACGCTCTACAATCCAAATGTCAGCTTCTTAACGTTCATAGAAACCTTCAAACTGACCAAACTTGATTTTTCAATTTGGCACCGTGCCACGCCCACTTTGGAACATCACTCATTTCTAAACATTTTAAAACATCAAAAATAAGTTATTTTTTGGTTTGAATTTCCAAAAGTTTTACCGTACTCCTGAAATGAGAGTTGTGTGTTGTACATGTATACATATTTTACTGGCATATCAAACCTGTATTGCATGCATACCTTTTTGGTTAAAACAGGCGTAGGGATACCGGTTTCCACATGAAACATTTTGTTTAAAGGTTGGGTAGAGCAGCAGCACGTCACATTGTGTAGGAACTGAAACAGTCGGGAGGAGGTCAATAGGTTTTGCTCAAGATGGTTTAGAAGAGTTCAAATGTAAATCAAACATAAAATATATTCTAAATACATTAGAACCTTGAGCACAGTTATACTTAAGGTGTGGCCATTTGATTTTATGAGTTGGGTACTGAAAAGTTTCGAAAATATACATAGTTTGTGGACGATTTTGAAGAAATTAAACTGATTGCATAAGTAAAGAGATGAAAATAATATATTGCAGAGATAGTATATACAATGCAATAGGTATTCCTGTAATTACATAAAAGACGTATATAATACACATGTAAAACAATAAATAGTTTGTCGGCATTTATCGACGAAAACAGTAGATTGTGTCATGCCATGAGATAAAAACAATAGTTAACGAGGATCTGGACCGGTTATAATCACTTTGGTGACCTAGTCGAGATAAGGATTTGGTGACGAGAGACGCTGTACAGTTATGAAATGAACGTACTGGTAAGAATTCATACGTACTCTGATACGTATTGAAAATTAAAACCTGTCGTACTTGTTGTCATTTACTTTCGTACATACGTACGTACAACCCTCATCTAGTGCTGTCTTAATTTCTTTTTCAGAATATAAATTTAACATCTAGCATAACCCGATGCACTTTTCTTATCATTTGAAGCCAGTGTGCTCCTGAAATGAGAGTTGTGTGTGATTTAAACATGTCAACAACAACGAAATGTGAATTTATATTTTACTGGCATAGCAAACCTTTATAGGGCATCCATATACTCCCATGTTTACGAATGAGGACATCCGTTGCATTTTGTAGACTAACGTCTTTCACCAGATGTTTCCCATAATACAGCTCAAAACCCTGAGATTGGCAGCTTCCCGTTGCTTCTTTATGTGTCGTGTTGTCGGAATGATCTATTAAACATCCACCTTCAAAAACAAAAAGCGAAGTTAGAATGGAAATCTCCGTAAACTCTAGTTTCATTATCCAACATTCGTCTCGTTTCCTTAAATGAGTTTTAATTAGAATACGGATCATAATTAATTCCTGCCCTGTTACCCAGTTATAATTATATATAATACAATAGAGGTATGTGTTGCTTCGACGGGCGAGATATAACGTAGATGATAACATGTCCCTCAGAACTGATTCAACCCTCGACACATGCCTCTGTAAGTGTAAAGATAGGCTAGAGCGATTGTTGAAAGTCACACAAATACAAAACACGTTTTTCGTATATCTGTTTTGGAGATGTTACGGATGAGCCAATCAACAGTGTACATGTACATACCTTTTGTTACCTTTAAGAACGCACTGAAGAGGATCCCAAAACTCAAAACGAATATATCACTCGCCGACATGCTTGAAGACAACTGGTACGTTCGTGTTATCAATATCTTGATCAACGTGATCCTCATAGAAGAAGCAGATTTCTGTCAGGGAATACAAGTTAGCTTGAACAGACAAACTATCCCATTACTGTACTTAGTAGGGGGAATATTGAGAAGCACAGATGACACTCACATGTAAAGATACCCACACGGAAATAAAACAGTATTATTCAACAAGGAAATATTTCCAAGCTGAAATGTTGGTCACCATATGTCAAGTTTTATTATTATTGGGTCTTCTGCCTTTATTATTATTATTATTTACAGATTAAAAGATACTTACAGTCATTTATTATTATTATTAGTATTATTATTATTATTATTATTATTATTATTATTTACAGATTAAAAGGTAAATATGCAGCAGAGAAGCTCCTGGCACAGTCCCGGCACAGCCACTTTTTATTATTATTATTATTATTATTATTATTACCAGAAAATAATTAAATGACAAAAAATCATAAATATGTGTGTATGTTAACACATAATAACTGAAAAATGTCATGTAATACCACCTTTATTCGGTTGGCGCATGACTGACGTTGCATTTTGGCAATTAATGCTCATTATAGAGCATTTCAAATGCCAAATGTTTCAAATGTTTAGACATTAATTTTGATAGCGAGCAGCTACAACTGAATCAGTCCTCACGGGTTAAACTAACTTTCCAGAGTCATTCTGTATTGTTTTCTAAAATACACTTTGTATTTTGTTAGCCTTAAGAAAGTTGTATTGGAAGTCAAAAACGTCAGCCGATGACATATTTCGTCTTGATCACGATAAGGTAATCAAAGAAAAATATGTAAGTGACACAATTTAACTGACTGAGAGTAGGCAAGCGGTGGAGTCCGGCGGAGTCTGGTGATGTCATTGGAAATGAGTACTGCTGATTTTATTGCGCTTCTCTGCATCATGAGACGTTGTGTGTGTTTGGTCTGCACATACGTGCACCGAGACATTCATGCACACGGTAATGGTCGGAATGAGGTTAGACTGAACTCGTCGCCACACCAAAAAGTCGCCACAAATTAGCTTTCGACTAACGGTTATAGGATGTTAGTTTAGAAAATGTTGCACAATTAAATAAATTATAACTTGTAGGCTCTATATCTAGTATATATTGATTGCAAATTGTCGTTGTGTGTGCGTTGTCTAATAACGATAGCGGAAGTTCGTCCGTTCATAGGACCAGTCAACTTTGACGACATATATCATTCCACAAACTACACACAAAGACGATAGTAACTATTATTAGTATGAATACCGAATGTGCACCTATTTCACAAACAAAAATAAATAATGATTATTAAGATTATTGTATTCTTCGAAGTTGATGTAACGTGTGGCGGCCAGTTCGGTGTGCCACTCGGAAATGTATGTATGTATGTGTGTATGTATGTATGGGTGTATGTGTGTGTGTGTGTCTGTCTGTAAGTCTGTATGTATGCATGTATGTCTGTGTGTGTGTGTGTCTGTTTGCATGCATGTGTGAAGTAATTGGTCTTGATCATATTGTAACGATATTTTCTCTTCTATGGAAGTGGGAATCCCCGCATGGCCTAGTGTTTACATTCTGCCAGACGACCGATGCTCTCGTGGACTCCGCACCCAAATTCTTTCCTCACGGAAAGATCCGAGAATTTACGAGTATCCCCGAAGCTGTCGTACTGTATCTCGGTCCCGCAAGGAACCCCGACAGGCCGACAACGCATGCGCACAAGGTGTCGCCAATTCCCTCTATAAAAACAAGCCATGCTTTTTTTTTCTTTTTTTTCCCATCCCGTGCGCCAAATCAGTATATCTGGAGTGTGCACGTTAAACATTAACCTCTCTCTCTCTTTTTCCCGTGTCTTAATCAGCTTTTAGCTGTCGAGGCACGTTAAAGGTGACTTGCTTCGCAAGTCACCACTCAGTTACCTCAGAGGAGAGTCGCTGGAGATCCCCCGTGGGGAGAGGAACCCTTGGCAGCAGACTCCATTTTGGCATTACGTCGGGTCCGACAGGATCCGACCACAGGTACCGATAGGGGTCCGACAGGCACCGACATTATATTAATAGTATAAGTATTTAGGGATCCGACAGGTACCGACATTATATTAACGTTATAAGAATGTGTATGGTCGGGCTATTTAGGGGTGTGACAGGTACCACAAGTATATTACTATAAAACTATCTAGAACACTCCAAATTCGAACGTAGATACCGTGCTCCGTACAGAATATATTCACTTCATTTCCACCTTGCATGATGTGTAATAAAAGCATTTATACTTTATAAATAAACCACAACTATATTGAAACTTATATCTTCTCTTTGTTCTCATGTTGGTGCGTTGTGTGTGAGCGACAGTGAATACGGCATCCTGATCCCTGGACCGCGGCAATATCGTCGTTACGATTGTATGTATGCATGTATGTATGTATGTATCACTAGGTATGTAGGTATGTAGGTAGGTAGGTAGGTAGGTAGGTAGGTAAGTAGGTACGTACGTACGTACCTACTTACTTACCTATCTACCTACCTACCTACATACCTAGTGATACATACATACACGTACACGTATGTATGAAACTGGCGATCATAAGAAAGTACACTGAAACGGTTTTTAGTTCTGACATCTCGTAAATTCCTTACACCTTAAAAGTAAAAACGTTGCATCATATCCTGTGTTTTTTCCCTATTTTATCATCCCCCAAAACGACTAATCAGTTTACTTTCTTTTGATCGTCAGTTAATGTATGTTTGTATGTATGCTTACAGTACAAATTTAAATATCAGTATGCACATACATGTATTTGCATTTGTAAACGTGATGGCTTAAGCTGGCGCATTTACGCGTCCAGGCAAAAACGAAATTGCTTCCCTTCTTGTGTATATGTATATGCGTAATGATGTATGTATGAGTACATGTTTGTATCTATGCATGCATCTATGTACAGCTGGTTGGAGTCACATCACTACATAAATAACTAACATGAAATGCGAAACCCACATCAGTTAAGTTGGGATCGTCTCACTTCCGGAGCTGGGATCTTTGTCTTCGGTCACTCTTACTGAGTGTTATAAATATAAACGCGAGACTCGCAGCTAGCAGGAAGTTGACTTGTGGATATCGTTGATAACTCGCCACAGCAGAGTGGGTCAAGTATCAAGTTCGCTTTTTGTTTGAGAGTTATTATTCAGTTCGTCTTTTTGTCAACTGCTTGTACAGCCTGAAGTCATGTGGCTGTATGTTTCATTTGTTTGTGGTTTGGTGTTAGTAGGAACGATACACACAGAAAGTAAGTACTTTGCCAAGCACCATTAACACATTATTTATTAAAATATTTAATTTTAAGAGAACTGATGATTAAAACCCACTTGAGTTTTAATCCCGTTGGAAACTGTTATAATTTAACTCTGTTCATTAAATAAATTTTAGTCTTTTTTGATGAAAATGGACGATAATAGTCCAGACAAAATATACATATAGAATTAAATTCAGTTATGGATTTGTTTTATACAGCGAACAACCCGTCTTTATATAATCAAGAAGTGAACGTGACGTACCAAGGACGGAAACCAGTTTTCCTCAAATGCAGCACACAAATGAATACGTTGGTAAGTCTTCTTTTTCTTTCTTTCTTTGTTTGCTTGTTTGTTCATTTATTTATTCATGTATTTATTATTCATTCATTCATTCATTCATTCATTCATTCATTCATTTATTCATTTATTTATGTATTTATTTATTTATTTATTTATTTATTTATTTCGTGAATAATAAGGAGATAACCTCTAGCTGTGTGTCTGTATACATGTATATCTGGCTATTTGTATCAGGGCCGGATCCAGGATTTGCGTAGGTGTGGGGGAGAGGGGTGCACAACATAGTTGATGCAAGATATCATTTTCTAGGGGTGTCGGTAGGCATGCTCCCCTGCACAATTTTGAAAAGTCAACATGCAAAATGGTGCATTTTCAGTATATTGCACGAGTTTTCTAATATTTTTTGGGTTGGTTTGCTGCTAACAAAGCAAAAGCATTTTAAAGGGAGAGCTAAAGGGGGAGGGCGCACGTGCCCCCTTGTGCCCCCCCCCTGGATAATGTATGTATGTGTGTATGCTTATGTATAGTATGCATAATACCGTGAAACTGTCTAATGTTGCAGGTTATATGGAAGAAGAAAGGCATTCTACTTCCAATCTCAGTCAACGGGGTACTGTCCGTTCACTCTGAGAAATTTAACATTGATAAGTCGACAGAGAAAGACATATCAACTCTGATTGTCAAGGATCCAACTGTAAACGACGCCGGAGAGTACATCTGTACTGTTTCACAAGGAAAATCTATTCTCAACACAACTACCTTCATGGTTACAAGAGCAGGTAATCCCAGTTTGGTTTTCTTATTTTAATCTCCGGCTGCCGAACTTGTGAAAACATGTAATAACAATAGATGTTGCATCTACCAGGATGCGCATTGAACAACTGATTGTAACTGACGTCAACAGTATCGAATGTTGATAGTAGTGTGTAAATATATGACACTTTGGGACATTGACAATGTTACCGGCGGTCATCTTGGTTAAGTAGATTGCCTATTAACCGTATCATCCAACTGCTCATTTGGCACCTGTTTGGAGTTATGTTTTCTTTTAATTGTTAAATGCAATTGTCTCAATGACATTTTAAATGTTATCGTCGTAACGGAGTTGAAAATAAGTTTTAATCATCTACGTATTTAGGTCTGTAAGTTTTTAATTTGGATATCTTTTTATTTCCATTTTTCTAGTCAAATGTTCGATTTATGTCTTTTAGTTTTTGTTACCAATTAATAGCTTATTTGTTTTCTTACCTAACCGATAACGTATACCAGGGTCGGCGCCAGCTGGGGGGAGGGTGGGGGGCTATAGCCTGAACACCCCGCCCCACCCTCGTACAGCAATTCGTTGGAGAAAATTCGTGTATTTTATTGTT
Source organism: Diodora aspera (assembly GCA_031471655.1). Lineage (NCBI taxonomy): Eukaryota > Metazoa > Mollusca > Gastropoda > Lepetellida > Fissurellidae > Diodora > Diodora aspera. The sequence goes on from JAUELE010240455.1 coordinate 9,853, forward strand.
CATCTCTTATTTGAACATGTGTGTATTTGTCGAGCATTTCAGACCCCTTGTCGGGGACCTCAGCCCCCACGTCAGGGAATTCATGGCTCCACCCCTGACACATACCCGTCAGGGACTGAACTCTGTGGTAGCAACACTCTTTTATTTCTATGAGGTAAACAGTGTGACCAATACAAGCAAATTATTGTTGAATTTCAGGCAAGTATTATACAGATATCAGCGTGCAAACTGCCCGAGTGTCGGCAATGGTTGGACTTAACATTGATCTCCCTTGTACGGTTCGACACAGGCACAAACATAAGGTAATGTTCATGACAAGTATTTAACGGATTAGACAGAACTGGTCGCCGCATTGAAAAAGTTGTCACAAATTGGCATAGAAAGCAGAAAACAGCGTCCAATTGCTATCAGTGTTATTGTAGAAAATGTTTTACAAGTAAATGAATGAAATTGTTGATGCTATATGTAGTAGGCATATTTACAACTGTCCATTTTGTGCGCTGTATACATCACACGTATTCAACTACAGCACCAGAAAACCCTGATTTCCTCTCTCTTGTCAATTGCCTTTTATTTCTCCGAGCATGATATCCGGACCATCACTTGTCACGATGGGGTGTCTCAGTGTGACAGTCATCTGAGTGTGGCAAGGTCTATTTCCATTAATTGTTCCTGGTGACTCATTTGGAGTAACATCATCAGATATACATATTTAATAGATTTAAGACCCTATCACCAGTTGTCTTCGTTAAACGTGATATTATATAAACTGAAAATCAAAAGAAAGTACACCGATTATGTTTCTGGAATGATACAAAGGCAAAAACACAAGGTGATGCAAACCTTTTACTTCGAAGATAGAAGCATTTAGCGAAATGTCAAAACTGATGTACACAATAATCACCGCTGAACATCAATTGGATCGTTCCCAAGAAGTATAAGGGATAAAATGTTCATGACAAAAACCCCCAAACGTTTCGGCATGCTTTCTTATGACCGTCAGTTTCAGCTACCATTTTCTATGCATCGTACTATGCAGATACGTCTCGTTATGTTTGTTGATCCTGTGCTTCTATACATATATACTACTAAAAAGACGTTTAGGGTCATACATAGTGATGACACTATTCTATTTACAAGAAGCAGTGCATCCAAAACCCACACGTCACGTGCAAATGAGTGCATGTTTAAAATCACAATCATGAACAACACATGCAAGTACTGCATGTGCCGATACATCATGAATTTCAGATTTCTCGTGAAGCAAATATCCCTAAAATTCAAAAAGGTTTAGCATTTTATTGTCACCTGACTTGTGATGTAATTGATAAATTTTCAGTGGTAATGCATACTGCATGAAAACAACCTTTCTAGAAATATGCTCATATGGCAACTTCCGGCAAACTTTCATACAGCAAGATCGATTATATCAAGCTTGACCCTTAACTTCTTTTGAGTAGACGTATAGAGCTCGCTCTTTATGTGTTGTTCTCGGCGCAGCCGAGATTGTTTTCCCTTTTGACCTATTTATTCTCCCCTACACTGTTAAAAATGAACTCGTCCGA
>JAUELE010240466.1:0-11417 GCA_031471655.1 Diodora aspera
ACAGTGGATCAGGTTCTTGAATCCCCCAACAAGCACAACAGTGGATCAGGTTTTTGAATCCCCCAACAAGCACAACATTGGATCGGGTTCTTGAATCCCCAAACAAGCACAACAGTGGATCAGGTTCTTGAATCCCCAAACAAGCACAGCATTGGATCAGGTTCTTGAATCCCCTAACAAGCACAGCATTGGATCGGGTTCTTGAATCCCCAACAAGCACAACAGTGGATCAGGTTCTTGAATCCCCCAACAAGCACAACAGTGGATCAGGTTTTTGAATCCCCCAACAAGCACAACAGTGGATCATGGTTTAGTGTTGTATTCTTTAATCTGTCAAGTATAACCAAGATGACATAGTGAACCTAACAAGAAGATAGACAAGTCATCAAACTTACTCGGTACCTTCCGTGAATTAGTATTCATCCAGTTCCAAAGTATTGTAGTTTCCAACACAAGTTGCACCCGTCGAGAAACGTACTAGGAGCGACCAAACTTATTGAACGCGACAGTTTCATGCAATAAATGAGATGTCACAGAAATAGATGAAATTCGCTTCAAATTAATTGGCATGCCAAGTTTACCCATGAGCCTTCAAACATAAAACAATACAATAAAGTAGGGGATATGGGTGATCATAGGTAGCTCTTCCTGACCAGTTGGAGAGAATGGACCAGAAACCTACTGGTCTGCCGCACACAGGTTGTTTTACCGGATATTGCTGACCTTGCTTGCAAATGCAAATTTCCTAAAGTGCTGGCTTTTCATTGGGAGGGGGGGGGGGGCGCTGGAAGATTTTTCTTTTGCAATCATTTTTTTTGTTTCATGGCATGATACAATCCAGTTTTTCTTAAATAATTGCCTACAAGTTACTTAGTTTTGTTAAAAGACATTATTCAGGGTACGTTTATCATATTTTCATTTGCCAATACAGACTACATGATATCTCTTGACGATCATCAATATCTGCTACATTTTGGATATTGTACATGTTAAAGAGCTGTATAAAACGAAGGTTTGGTCGCCCCTGGCACATACATTCAAGGAAGATCTAGTTTGACGCACTGTGCGCATCAGACCAAAATAAATAAACACTATGTATACAAAACAGCAACAAATAAACATGACTGTAAATTGTAACAATTCAATAAATAATTCCTGTATTTCTAGTGTCCTGTTTTAGGGCTGAGTTTTGTACAAATTTGAAACTGAAAATAGTGAAATAAAGGAAATATTTGATGGTGAAGTTTGTACAGAACCTTTTACATAAAATCTTCCAATATTTAAAACGTTCAACCTTTAAATTAACAACATAAAACCAGTTTTGACTTGACAAGCACTTTTAGAGGGACAATTTCAGTTCATGCCAAATTCCTACTCTTAAGAATTTTATCCAATAGACACACAGAAAATGACAAACAACACATATGTACAATGTCTCCTGTTGTATTGCACAAAACAAGTAATTTTTACCATTCGGAGGATACTCAAACTCGATAATATAAAACCGCTTTGTAGCACTAGCATCGAGAGCAGCACGAATACGCAAATTTTTTGTATCTCTCAAAACAAGGATATAATTTAATTCAGACAATGTTCGATTTCAGGACTGTATATGAAAATCCCACATAGAAACGGGATCACATTTATCAAAGTATAACTTAACAAAATTAGACGTTTCTCTAATTTCACATGAGATCGTACTTTCTTCCACTTCACAACACGTACACAGTACGAGCCCAACAAGTATAAAATAGAACCATATTTTCAGTTTTGCTGACCATGTAACGGGTACCTTGTCAACTACTGGTAGTAACTTGAGTGGTTTTAATGACTTTGCTATTGAGTTTCTACAAAAATCAGAATCACAATAACCATATTTTGATTCTTTGTCTTTGTTATATGAAAGTCCGAAGGGGGAACCGTTGCTGTCCCTCCCAACACATTATATGCTGTGCAAAAATTCGGCATGGGCCAATCCAAACCTGTTTTTGACAGTTGTACTTTCAGTATAGTACTAGCAAAGGATGTCTCCAAGTAGCAACACATCTGTTAGGAAAATCCTCGGCCTCATTTGCAGCCCAGAGAAACACACTGAAGATAATAAATAAGAGTTATTTTACAATGATGATAATGTACACTGATATGTCATGATGGTCTTCCATACATTGCCACAGCAAACCTCGGTATGCACGGACTACACAGTGTTGTGCATGATACCACACACATAGTCCAGGTCAGACTTGATTTCCTAGATATGTCCAACTCCACTGTCTACTCAGCACTAAAATACGAGCTCTGCATTGAATATAGTTTGTCTATTGGATTGATGAGTGGCCCTGAAGTCGACGACATATGAGAATGTCCTCCGCTGTCACTCATTAACATTTGATCAATTGCTTCCACGCCATCGTCTATAGGCATCTGTGTCTCTGGGTACATACTTTCCTGCAGGCCTGGCACGCCGAACATAGAACCTGGCAAACAAATGAAACCAAAGTTAATCACGACACTGGCATTTCATCTCGAGACGGATTCTCATTGCTGTGATGAAGTGCTTCTTGAGACAGCAAGAATGAAACCATATATAATCACATCTAACACAATGGAGTCATGTGTATTATGTGTGATGTCAAGTCTTCTGGTGTATTATGTGTGATGTCAAGTCTTCTGGTGTAGTCTTCTGGTGTATTATGTGTGATGTCAAGTCTTCTGGTGTATTATGTGTGATGTCAAGTCTTCTGGTGTATTATGTATGGTGTATTATGTGTGATGTCAAATCTTCTGGTGTATTATGTGTGATGTCAAGTCTTCTGGTGTACTATGTGTGATGTCAAGTCTTCTGGTGTATTGTGCATGATTAGAAATAATAAGGACACTTATATCGCGCTTCACATTATAGCTCTCTGTCTTGCGTTTGATGGCCGACCGGGTACCCATTAGACCGATCTTAATATTTATGCATATGCGCCTATAGCCTCGTTTTATCTCTTATTTCAAAGGTTGTGCATAACAAACCGTATGCATTACCTTTGACATGACAACGAACATGAGGCTACAGGCGCATGTGAATAAATATTAAGAGTCGTATATTTCACTGGAACACTTGCTTAAGGTGACATTACTGACATTGGCAGTGAGGCAAGGTGAACCCGTGGAGGCCTGAGAGCATCACAACTGGAACTGGTCACCCAACTATCAAAACTCAAGGCGTCTTCACGTCTCAAACTTGCGAGCTGCGTGCGCTACTAGGGACCAAATCGCATCACATAAATACCCCTTAGTCATGTGTAACTATAAAAGAACAAGGCACAAGTAACCTAGTGCTTGTCGTAGAATGGAACTAAAATGGGAAATGTTTGCTTTCACTGTTCTTCAAATTCTGTCTTTTCCGTCCAGGTGCACCATAACCTCATGTTGCGTCATCGCGAACTATGACATGAAATGTGATACTCAATAAATATGACCCTCTTACAGATAGAATGTTTAGTCCGGTAAGGGTACTATTTTAGTAAACGCTCATCATCATAAGGAATCTATTACACATCTATAAGAAGAGTGATGCACTCAATGGCTACCTTGATGGGACTGGTGATCATAATGGCGAGCTTGTCCGCTGAACTGCTGGTTCTCGTTCATCGGAGGTAAATCTGCAACCAACGCAAACATCCATAGAAAACACTCAAGTCTTGGAAGGGGTGCGCAGGATTTTTGAACCAATAAATAACTTTAGTTGCCCGTTGGTCATAACACTAGTAGCATTGACAAGGGATATACCTTTGCACGTCGACAGATCAAATAGTTATGACAGCTAGCGTGGCGCACGTTTATATTAGTCGTTTGGCTTCTTTAATTTCAAGGCTAAAATGAATACGGTTGTTTACTGCAAATTTGTAAATATCCTTTACCTCTATCCACACCTGTATATCGCCATGGCAAACAAATAAATCTAATCACATCTGCCAACAGTGCGTAGGCCCGCCAGATGCAACCTATCCGTTTCTATCTGTTTCCGTTAAAGAACATTTTATTCATTCAAACAAAAGCGATCGATACATATGAATCATTTGAAAGAGAAAATTAATAAAACTTTGCGATTTATCATCTTGTCGGTGCTAAAACAATATTGTTGATATTACATCTGAAAACCCGCACTATATGAAACGGTCATGCTACATAAACTGTTGTGGTAACAACCTTTATTTTATATTTTGAACCAAGTGATTACACTTACTTTATAAAACATTTATATTTTAAACCAAGTGATTACACTTACTTTATAAAACATTTATATTTTAAACCAAGTGATTACACTTACTTGATAAAACATTCTCATCACTGTCGGGGTTCATACCACAATCTGGAAAAGAAAGGAAATTACAGTTAGAAACAGAAACATGCATTATGTAATTCAACGACGATGTATAAATACGCCAAATTGTGGACTTTTATTCCGTTTTTAGAAAAAACTGTTTCAAAATTAAAAGATTGTTTAAAACCCCACCCAAATCAGCAAAACATGGATTATTTCAGCACTACTCCACTGACATAACATTTCGATCGCTTTTGCACAATTAGCTTTTACATTGCTCAAGGTTCAATAATATACTAAGTAGTCCTAACTAAACAATGAGAAGAACATTGAGTTAGACCACTGCTTAATTGTTTTCCAGTTTTTAGCCAGAACACTAAGAGTGGAGTTAGTTACTGCAATACAGATAAATACCTCATCACCCAACACCCCATGTTCATTGTTTGGCCAGATATTCGCCTTTGTATTAAAAGCTTACCCGAAGAATCACTGTCATCGTCCGACTTTTTTCGTTTTTGAGATTTTTGTGACTTTTTTCCATCCCCCGTGGTATTATTATTATTTTCCATGTTCTGTTTTCTAGCTATTTTCTTTACCTGCAAAGACAGTTGTAAGCTCATTACGTCTCACGCATCAAATAGCGTAACACAACAAATGTCAAATACACTAACATTTTTATGTGCAACAAATATCAAATACGCTAACATTATCAAATATCAAATATCAAATTACCTGTTTTCATGAAATTTACAATATATCCTGCCAATATATATTTAACAATATGTTGTAATAACATCTGAAATACGTACTCTTGAGTTGTATAATCGGTGCAGTAAAGGTCAACATTTCACAAGGAATACTGGATGTTTTAAGGTACGTGTATTTTGCACAGTGAACCAACATTTCATTTCTTACTATCAGATCAAATGAACTACAACGGAAAATAACGTAAACGAAATTGCGAACCCATTAGAAGCATACATAAAGGCAGATTAATACAGATATACTGATTATAATTCAACTCGATATTTGCATAATATAATATAATGTAATTGATATAATATGTATTTAGTTCATAGATTTGTCATGCACGCTTATCAACGTACTGTACATAATTATTACACCCAGAAATACACATACTTCTCATTTTAACAAATGGTGAATTTCTGGAAACAAACTCTTTAACCTTTAGTACTTACCTTAGCTCGTTGGTTTTGAAACCATACTTGTACAACCCGTACGCTTAACCCAGTTTCAGCTGCTAGCGATTCTCTCACCTGTAATCAAGAATGAGTAATAGTTGATATGCAGGTGAACAGGAGAATGCCTGGAGAGTAACAGTTTGAATCGTGGCTTCAAAGAAGACAAACATACATTCCAGTCGCCGTTATTTGGAAGGAATATCATCTCTTTAATGTGCACCGGACTCTCTTGGGTTCTCACAAAAGGAAGCATATACTTTACAATTATTATTAACAGTTGCTTTAAGATCACAAGTGGAACGTACAAAACGCGGTTTGATTGTTAATGACCAGGCCAAACGAAGTCCACTGTTAAAAATAATATTTCGTGTCCCCATAATGACATCATAGTTGAACGTACTTTTGATGAAACGCAGTAAGTATTCTTAAAACCGTGTGCTGAGGTCAGGTGCAACATGTGCTAGTAAATGCCACCATGTCAAGCACACACGTGCACAAGGGATGCTTCATACACACTGTCATACTACAGTTACAAGGGCTGACAATGGTGTTCTATCAAGCTGTCACGTCAAGGTCTTTAACATAAGATAACGACACGCGCGCCTACACGTGCATGGAGAGTTGGCTTTCTTGCAGATCAATAAACTTTCAATATTGTCCAGCATTAAACTTTTATGTCGCTGCTTTTTATGAAGTTCTACCCAAATAACATCTGAAGTGGCAGTCATGTGTTGACTGCGTGATCGAAAATCAAATTTAAGTCAGGTATGACGTGGATCTGTCAGTTTTTGAAAAATGATGCCACTCAGAGGCATAGTAAGTCCGTTTTCTAATGTACGCAGATGGAGGGCTCCAAGTGCCCGAAACTTCTAGGGTGGTCTGGGGCATGCTTCCCCACAACATTCTTAAACTTTGAACGTCTCTAGACGTGATTTCCTGTCATTCTGACCGTCATTTCTTTCCGACTTCCCATATAATAAATGGTTTTAACACTTTCTATTTATTTATTTATATTTTTTTAATTTGCTTTTGGAAGTGTACGACGTGAGTACAGTGCGTAAAGACAGCTGGACACTGGTAAAGGCAGCTGGACACTGGTAAAGGCAGCTGGACACTGGTAAAGGCAGCTGGACACTGGTAAAGGCAGCCGGACACTGGTAAAGGCAGCTGGACACTGGTTCTTGCAAACAATTCGTGAGAACATACTTCACTAGAAAGCATTCTTGCCTACCTTCCGACACGGCTTGGGGTTTATTTCGAATGACTGCTTAAATTTCCGTCTTTGGCTTGTGGTGAGGATGGTACGAGGTCGCTTGGGTCCCTTGTTGGGCGTGTCGTGGCCGTCATCGTCGTAACCGCAGTCTGATGTGTCACCTGAATCAAACCATATACAATTAGTCTCATCGCTATGTAACTGTGTTGAGCAGGCTACACGTAGACAAATGTGTACAACTCATTTCTGTTGGACATGGACAGAATTCCATCCATAAATTAAGAAAGTTAACATATATTGGTAATTATTTTCATCAACTCAAATTCTAAATTGTTGATTAGTTCATGTTTATCTGTCTAATCTGTTCCTGAGAAGAGACAAAGATTGAAAATGACTTACATTCACTTTTTGGACTCATTGCCATCATGTTGAATTCCTTCTCGAAGTCTAACCTACAAAACAACTGTCCATCTTTGACCACAAACTGGTCTCCTTTCTGCAACTGATGTCCACACACCACGCAGACAAAACACTGTAGATGGTACACATAACCCAGGGCCCTCATAACCAACTCATTCGCCGGTATCGTCTGTAAGCAACCATTGCACTTTGCTCCAAACAGCCTGGAAAAAAGACAACATTTAGATGTTTAATATATCAAAAATATCAAACATAACTCATGATTTTGATCCGTTTCTTATCTTGCCGATAAAATACAGACATTTTGGGGTTAGACTTGAATAAATTAAATATATATACATGTACCACGAAATGACGAACATGCATTTATTGTAAATTAATAGAAATTACAATTCATTCGCTTACAATCAAACCTTTAGTAAAAGGATGACTTTTGTTGGACAAAATAGCCATTATTAAATAAATACCGATTGGTATGACATATAAGCGTTGTCTCCTAAGTCGGCATCAGCTTCTTCTAACAGTGGCAGAAAACAGAACCTTATTGTAATCAGTCTGAAAGAGGTTCCGGCTTCGAACAAATAACATGAAATCCTTTGTAAGGAAAGTACTACATGATATTTTATCGATCACTCGAAGAGACCACCGGTGACAATAAATGGGCATGTGTTAATTTGAAACTACATTAGCAAGTATTCGCCAAATAACTGCAATTTAGATACGTTCGTCGTAGATTCTGTCATATACGTGTGCAAATTGTCTCTCACCGGCCAAATCCAATATACTGTTGAATGCAAACTACGTAAACTCGGAGCTATTATGTTCAAGAATAAACACCTGCAAATAATCAATGCCTTCGCTCAATAAAAAAGACGACCCTGGACCATTCACTCACAACTTGTTTTCTATTATTGCCTAGCTTTATCACCGTGTACGCACCATTGTTATGACTACGTGGAAACACGTGCGCGATTTGAACGTACAAGTGAAATTAATAAACATCGTGCAGCCATGCACATGTAAAGTAAATAGCACGTCGACATAAACCAGTAGCTCATATACACAGGTTGTGATCTTTAGTTACAATAATATATTAATGTAACATTATGTATTGAAAAATGAAGCGTAGATTAAGAGGTTTATTTTTGTCATTAAACTATTTTGCAAGGGTGGATGTTTTGAGGTCTTGTGCTGAAGTATTTAGTCATCCTGTTTCTCGGCTACTGAGCTGAGCGAAAGAACATTGTGTCTACGTCGTATCTGTGAAAAAATTATGTCGGCGTTGACGTCAGAAATGTGACTCATATTTTGCGGATAAAAAAAATCATGAAAATGTCTGCCTTGAAAATAGAATTTTCACCTATCCTTAGCGATTCCTTTTGTGTCTCGATCTTCAACCCAAAACCCCCTCGGACAGGGGTTTGGAAATTCAACACAAAGCGACGCCATTTATCAACAGCAGCTTCAAGAACTACCGAAATATTTGCCGACGTCCTATTCTGCTAAGCCAGATATGATATGATATGGCAATGATAAATCGTCCGTCTTCCTCGGACATGCCACGGATCTAGTGCACGACACACCGCCGTCGTTCTGTCCTTGGCAATGTAGGAACGGGCGCTTCCGAACAGTGTGAGAAGTCACCCACTGTGTTTACATGGGAGCTGACAATCGAAGGCACCAAGACATTCACATACCTTTCCTGACGGGGGCTAAACAGAAGGCCAGTGAAAAATAGACATTTCATGCCGGGTGCTGGTTCTGCCAAAACACCAGTGGCCATCGTTATATTTAACACGTACGTACTTTGAATAGGAGAGCTTCCTTGTTTTAAGCACTTTCCCCCAAACATCGCTATACAACAGCATTGGCATGATCGCGGTATTTGTTCGAATCATTTATTAAAGTGTCCGTAATAAACCCAAAATGACAAAACAACTAGGCTACAGATGCTTCTTTCAAATACTTCTCAGCTAAGGAAGCGCCATTTGATTTGAGGCGCTGAAAATGTTTCTGTTGCAAGACATGCGACAATCTTTTTTCTCCGAGATAATTGCCGACAAACTATGCATTTTAAGTATTTTTCTTCAGGATGATTTGATTTTGATTTTGTCATTACAGGAATATAATGTAATTAGAAAGGGGGATTCAGGTAAAATCTTCCACCCCAGCTCACATGACCGCTCTCTGGGAATCCGCTGTTAGATCTACAGTAAATTAGTACTGGTTTCATCACACGACAATTGGCAGAGGGAGTTACGTGTGATCAGTTTGTATCATTTGTCCATACGGTTATCATATCGCACTGAAAGATTCCTGAAAGACACTGGTCCGCCAAACCCACTCTGCCACGTGCTCTAACCCTGCACGGAACACCCCAACCGACCTCTCCCCCACTCAGTCACGTGCTCAAGCTTGCAGCTTAAATATGACAGGTTATTTGTTCTGATAAAATGGAAATAGCGGTGTATTTCGTGACATGCCGGGATTCCGAACCCTTCTGTATCCATGCACATATCAATCAATCATCTCTTGTCAATATGTCAAACACACAGTCAAAAGTTACACTGGTTTCAGGGAGGGCCGTATTATATCTAAACTTGATCGATAACTGGCAGAGAGAAAAGACCCTTACACATACGTAATAAGGTTAATGTGATAGTGCTCTTGGCCATAAAACCAGCAAATGTTTCTTTTGTTGGAAATTACTAAACCTTTTTGATTCATTAGGAATTGACGAATTGATCAACGTCGCAAGTAGCAAATCTATCACTCAAATACGTAAATATGTTGTGTGCAATGCTTATTTTAAAAACCATCGAAAGATGGGTTTACTAGTATTCAAGTTGTTTCCGTATTTCTATAATCGTAATATTTCTATAATCATTATTTTCAAGCTTAATAAAATATTGTCATTTTGTCTTTACTTTCATCAGTAACGAGGATATCTTGCGTTTACCGATAGGAATCCCTTGTTTCCAGCTACAAGTGGATTTTTTTCAATCCCTTGATCTTACAGCCACAACGACCTTTTCTAGGTATTGATTAAAGTTTTAATCTAATTAGATGTGTTGGGAGAAACAATATGCTCCTCCGAGCCTCCGCGTCCACGGAATATTAGCTCGGCTCGTGTCGCGCCCGTATCAACACCAGAGCAATATTGAAGCCGGCAGTTTTTGCGCGAAATAAAATTTTCACAGATGGCTACGAACGTCAGGTTTGGCGACGAGGCATCAGCGCGCCGTATTGATACTGCGGCGAGTTATTAATTTACGATTCCTAACGGTGAACTGTCACGCCGTATCAAAATCCGTTACCACGGTGAAGTCAAAGACACTGGTGATAATAAAATGATGAAGGCAAACCGCTGCGTCTTGGAGCGTAGACGGGACAACGATTCCCCCATTGCAAGGGCCAGTTTGCTGTAATCACGAGCCCCGATCGAGGATGTGTGTCTGGGTGTTTAGTTTGGCAGTGCGACCATCAGTTCCAGCTTGGGATCTGGACCGGGAGACAAACAGTTATGAGAAATTTGGCAAATGAAGCAGCGCTACCAACTTTTTCTGAAGTCAAATTATTGAATTCCTGGTTGAAGTTGACTTCCGATGTTCCCAAACTTTATTAGCAGGCAAAGAAGGTTTATGCGCATGCGCATCTCCTTGACTCCAGCTGAATCTTGAATGTGAAAACGCATTCCGGATCAAATAATTGTTAGCATTTCTTTCATATTTTAAAGGAACATGTTCAAAGATGCCGGTACGCCAATCTATGTTCAGAGCTTGTCTTTCTGTTCATCTAGTCATAGAATACCGTGCTGTATTTTTCCCCGATTGTTTTACGCAAAGATTTCACACTAATTAAGGCGATCAAGAAAAGGGAGTTGCCGTCTCGTCTAATGCTAAAAATAGAAAAATTGCATTTGGAAGAATGTAAGCAAATATGGAACTGGCTAAAACGGTGATACGCCATAACGATGACGTGCGATTGGACGAAACGGTAAAAATTGGACGATGTTTGGTCCAAACGTTGATACTTTTTGGATACAACGGTGACAACAAAAGATATATCCCCATCGATCATTACACTGCATTGTCCGTAGATTTTCGCCAAGTTTGGCGTGTCACCGTTTTAGCTACTACCCATAAAACGGTGACGTCACAAAATGGGGAACGTATAGCACTTAATTGTCGAGTTTCAGTAAGTAAACTTTTCGGCGAATAAACTGTAGTTAACCGTCCATTATTTGCAGTAGGATTTCGCCGTTATGTAATTG
>JAUELE010240477.1:0-11416 GCA_031471655.1 Diodora aspera
CCTTATCTCATGGTCAAGACTCAAGTGAGGATTGCAAGGATGGTTCCAAGGGTCAAATCATTTTTGACTCCACCCAGAATGTCGCCAGGCCAAAAACATTCTGTGTTTAGAGCCAGTCCCAAAATTTTGGGGAAAAACTGCCTAAAATAACAAGAAACTCGAATCTAGTTTTCTTCAACAGTTTACTGAGTCAAGCATGACAGAAAACCAAACTTCACGTGAATGTGCTCTTAAAGGCAGCTACTGTTGATGTAAGGCCTGAACTGACTTGTAAATATATGAATCCGTCATTTTATGTACAAATATGGATCATTAATAAATAAAGATTTGAGAAACTCTGTTAGTCATATGGCACATTTGATAGAATACATACATACAGACATCACAATAACAATTTCAACAACGTGTGATAACAATGATCGGAATAAAAAATCACAATGTACATCATTCAAAAGGACCCATGGGGTTAAAATCTAGCTAGCGATCCTATCAAACTGGTGTAAAATATTAATTAAAATGGCGGTGGGATATGAGCTGTAGAACTCCCTACTTTAATTAAAAACATCATGTTTTTTTAATTGTAGAATTATTCTTTTGTTTTTTTTCTTTCTAAAGAATATTTAAATAGAACAGCGTTGAATATCAACAAAGACAAGCACAAGGCATATTGCAGCTACACTAAAACAAATATCCGAAATATAGTTTTAAATTAAAAGTTAAGACAGGCATTGAACAGTGATAAATAAACTGTTTTGCAATGGTAAACTACAACCCCCAGTCAGCACCAACGCATTGCTAAGTCATTTTAAGCAATCCTTAAAAATAGTTTCATTTGATCATATTGGACCAGAACTGAAACATTGGGTAACCTTTTTTTTTCCCTTAAACAATTGTGAATGTGTGATTTTAACCAATGAAAAAAGTTTCTTTAGTGAGCCCCACAATTTTATCCAATGGAAGGCATTTTGGATGGGTCAGTCAGGAAAGAGCAAACAAACAATTTCTTAAAGTTGGATACGAGCTTCCGAACGCTAAAATAGGTCTGGTGCTATCTGTGTGAAAATAAATGTAAATATACATTGCAAAAGTGTATGCCTAATTAAATAATGCCGTATTCCCTTAGTCCCATGCAGATGGATTCATTTTCTACTTTCAAATAGCCAGCCTCATTCCAAACCTTTCTCCGAGGGTTTACCGAAGAATGGTTTGCTGATTTCCGAATGCTTTCCTAATATGGGCCGAATGCATTTATTTGCAAGTGCAACATTTCCGAAGGTTTACGGATATTTTTAAGACTTTGTTAAAAGGTTTAGAATGCATTTTTTTCTATTTTATTCATGGGGGTACCAAAATAAAGTAGGTTATTCAAGAGGCTGTAAAACTGACAAACAAGCTGTATCTTTTGTGTATTATTAATGGCATGTACATCATTTTATGTATACTTATCGTTCATAATTTGTTTTTTCGAAAAGAAAACACTGAGTTTGACCACATATCCAACTTTAAACTACGGCTTATCTTAAATTGTTCACTTGTGTCCGACTACCAATGGTTCTTACAGTCGATAAAGTCCAACCAATAGGATAAGATTTCAAACAATACTACTTGGTTTTGAATACCACACCCTCGAAATCCAGGGTATTTGAAGAAGGTTTTGTCCAAGTCACGAATGCCCCATATTTTCAGAATGCTACTTAGGTGTTGAAAGTAGAAATTCTTGTGATATTCTTCTCAATGTGTTTTTCTCCTCAGACTCAAAAGACTAAAACAATTATTTTTTTTCAATATTTTAGAATATACAAAACAGAACGGTTCACTGGTTTCGGATCTATTGTTCTACACATAGAAACTTGTTTTTCTATAAGATCTGGATCTATTATCTACACATAGAAACTTGTTTTTCTCACAGAGAAACAAAACAATTGATATCGACGTGATTTCATGTACAACCATCATATAAATAAAATGTTTCCAGCGTATTATATTCATCTCCTGGCCCGTATAAAGTAGTAGTTATATTCTCATTCAAACATTCCTTCACAAGTGAGGAGATAAGTTTTCTATTTTTCATTCTCATGATCAAAGCACGACATACATTGGTGAAAAATACAGAATATTCTTCAGGCACTCTGAATGTTCTACGAGAGTAATTGAACTGTTTTATATGTGAGCGAGTGATTTGTGTTTTTACATGCTTTTGGCAATCTTTCAGCCACAGCAACATAGTCTCACAAACATCACATCGGTGTCGGGGCTCCTGTCTCTCCGAGCTGAAAGAGAGGTGCCCAGGCAGGACTCGAACCATAACTGCCAACGCTGGCAGATTGCTGGGCCGACGCGCTAACCACTGCACCCTTTTTTTATATGTGTATCTGTTTAACAAAAATGTCTTATTCAGTAAACTTAATTTGCAAAAATGATTCATAAAACAACCGAATAGATTGAAACAAAGATAGTCGAAGAATCAAAAATATATTCTTAAGAATCGGGGGTGGGGTCTGTTAAATTGAATTGGGTGGGGTGAACATTAGTCTCTCTGATCTACCCCGTAAAATTTTTCTGAAGAGACTTGGCAAGTCTATAAAAATTGCAAGTCTAGGGATAGTTTATTAAAAGAAATTTGACAGAGGAGACAGGATGCTTTAATAAATTTATACTTACTCAAAATTATCTCCACAAGATAGAAAAAAATAAATTTCCGAGACTAAAGACAGTCTAGAATGAGAATCTAATTATCAGTTTATACTGGGCTAAAACAAGTTGTACCCCAAATAGTATTGGCTAAATCCTAACAAACCACCTTCTACTCTAGACAGGAAGAATAAGAAACGTAAGTTACGGACCGAGAACGATATTTACTACACATGTAATACGCTACACGGATGCAGACGGTTACACAAAAATCACTCCCAAAATATGTCCTTTTACCCGATGTAATCTCGAATACATAACAATTGCATCTCCATTATAAGAACCTTCAAGTTTTGCAGCATTGTAAAGCACCACAAGCAACCAGACACTGCTTGTCTGGCGCTAGGCAAGAAACTGGAAACTTTGGATTCATTTCCCAGAAACGACAGTTAAAAAGTAACTTAAACAAGACAAACTTAATTCCTATAATATTGAAGAAATGAAGCAAAATCTTAGAGAAGATGAAACATCGTGAGTGGTTGCTATCGAACATTCACATGGAAGGTATATGGAAAGTATTTCAAATAATATAGTAAACCTTCTAAAATTTCAAACCCCCCAAAAAACAATTACTTTTTGATGTGTTCAAATTTTTGTTAATCAATGATCTTTGATAAAGTTAGAGTTCAAAATTGGGGAAATTCCAACCAAAAAGTAAGTGAAAATTCGAAATTTTGGAAGTTTTACCATATATTTTCATGAAGATGTAATTCAGTTAGCTTCTTGAAATATTTACAAATACTTCACGTACATAACCATTACAGACTTTTAACATTTTAACACTTCTCTAACAATATCAGAGTCCTGAAACGTTTAGATGGTACAAAACCAAAGACCAGAAAGGAGATCAGTGTTAAATATAAAATTGTGGAAAATGTTGGAGGTTTGCCCTTTTGTGCAGAAAGTGTGCCTTTCTCAGAGAAATGATGATTAAAAATGGAAAAAAACACAGTTTGATGTGAATATGAACAAAATACAGAGATGGACACATGTTAAACAAATCTGTAATCCAAATCGCATATATACCACTCAAAATAAGTTTAGGGTCAAACATACCGATAACAATGTTTTTAACAAGAAGCAGTGCATCCCAAATCCACATAACATGTTGGCCAATGTGTGCATGTTTAAATTGCCATTCATAAACAACATATGCAAATGCTGCATGTATCCACACATCACAAATTTCAGATTTTGAGGAACATTTCACATGCAGCAAATTTTCCTTAAATTCAGAAAACTTCAGAATTAATTCATCAAAACACCCTTGCTACAGATCTGCTCACGTAGCTAGTTCCGACAAACCTTCAAAAAGCTAAATCGATTACATCAGTGTGTGCCCATATCAGGTTCGACCCTTAACTTCTTTTGAGTAGTATATGTACAAGACATGGATAATTAATGCCAGTAATTGGGCCAGTGAACTTTTATATGCCATTGAGCAATCTTTCAGCTATGTTGACACAAATCTCAAGCTATCTGCGGGTGTACCATAGCAAAGCCATTTTGGTGTATGATCACTACCTATAACATTACCACTCAGTTTGCTGAAATATAGTTCAACACTATTCTTCCTTTAGGTGATTTTTATGAATTTTCTTTTTAACAAAAGGGTCCACGTCAGACAAAAGGATTTCCAGACCATTCTAGAATCCTTCATGGGAAAGTGGATCTTGCAGCCTTTGGTTTTAATGCCTATGGCTGAGGTTTCAACTCCCTGGGGAGAATACAAACGAGTAATGCAGAATCCACTGAATAAACTCAGGCATAAGTAAGTTCTATGGGTGATGTAACATTTGCTTATAACCAGAGCTCCAGATAAGGTGCGTTTTTACGTAAAGTACTCGGTAAAAACGCAAGCAAAACTGAAACGAAGCGTACAAAAAACCCAATCAAATTTGATTGAAACCGCTGAGTAATGTTCTCAATACATCAGCCACACAACGCGTACCGAGCTAAAGCAAATATGTCTAGAAATAGTTCTAAACATGTAGTTAAAAAAATAGTGGTAGAAAATAGTAACAGAAATTTATGTATTTCATTCCAACCAGCACCAACAACCGTCATGATTTACGTGCATTTTGCATTCTTCATGCTTTATGGAGGTTGCTTGTGCAGACGAATGAGGACAGCCGTCCGATTTTAAAAATGTCAGTCTTAATAATTGCCTTCATTGCTCTACATTGGTTTTGACAATAGTCTATGAAAACAGTCTAAAACACCCAATACAGTGGAATTAGTGGGAGTAAATACCCAATAGATCAAATCCAGTGGATTAACAAATAGCTGATTACGTACCCACTTTAAAACTTCAAATACCCATTAGCTCTGAAAATGTGGAGTAAATGACCCAATAGCTCAAAAATTATCTGGAGCTCTGCTTATAACTATACTGAAATATACTTTTGTATCCAAAACAACAAAGATACTTTTGTATCCAAAACAACAAAACATTATTTATATTGTAAAAACGCCAATAAGAGACACTTTCTTTAATTAACAGATGTGTCACTGCCATTTCTTGAAACGGACGCACATTTGAAAAATTAATTTTAGGCATAAAATATTTAAGTTTCAGGGAGATAATTTGAACATCCAAATAATTTCAAATTGTTGCAAAAATAAATAAAACGGAAGAGGTAATCAGTTGTCTAAAGTTAAAATGTTGTTCAATATGCGAAACATTCTCATGATGAATTCTAAAACATTCTATGCATATGATTTGCAATGTCATATAACAATACCAGATTTGTGTGGTGTGATTTTTAAAATAACCTTCAGTAATTTTTCAGCTACATCAGTAACATCAATATATCAAGTATAACTTCGCTGTAACCGAGAGTATAAGCACGTTTCAAAACTAAAACCACAAATCGAACAACTTCTTGCCCGATATATTATCTCCCCTCTTTACCCACCCTGCAAACCGAAAAGCAGAAAATAGCCCCAAAACAGTATATTTCAACTGCTCTTCGAATCCTGAGTGTTATTTCTCAAATCCTGAGCTTTTGGGGGGACAATTTACACCCCCCTCCCCTTTAAATACATCCATGCTCCCACCCCTGATCACCATGTTTGTTATGTCGACTTTACATGCTACCAGTTTCTCTTCAACTTGACATGAAACAATGTCGTGGGGAATAGTATCATGTCATATCATACATTAGAATATAACAGATGCATGATTATGTCGAGGGTAAGGTTCCAAACCGTCGTATCTGAAAATCATCAGTGTTCAGGAGATCCAATAAACAATGCTACTTTGGAATGATTTTATTAAATAGATTCGACAGAATCATATTTTAGTACCCACGTGCCAAATATCTTGTCGATTACTAAATGCATTATAAAATAAAAAAGTTTTTTGCTTCTCCTGAAAATTGATGATTTTCAGTTATGACAGTTTGGAACCTTACCCTCGATGTACAACACAAGTTTCTTTAAAACATTATTTTGAGCATGTTCCAAACTCTACGACACGACCGCTCCGGCTAAAAATCATGTCTTATTATATCTAAATATCTCCATCTGACAATTTTGTCATATCGCAACATCATCATCATGTCTTACAGAAGGAAAATCATAGCATTTGAGGCGACATTATCTGAAAAAAGTTTTGAAAGCAAATTAAATCTACAAACTCTAATTCTGTGAATCATGTAACATATTGATGTGCATTTTTAACTTCACCTTGAGCAATATTTCAGCAATATCTCCAGGCAGTTAAGGCTCCGATCCTTAGCAGAATGAAAACAAGCACTGAAAAGCAGCTGATTCAAGTCAGGGATCAAACCCATGCCTTGAAATCTAACAAGCAGGTAGGAAAATATTATTTCCCTGCGATTCCTCAGGAGTGACATGGAGAAAAATAAGATCATGTAATAATCCCTTAAGACGATTCAGAGTACTACAAGGTCAGTCCGTAATCTCTTGGCCAGGTTATTTCTAGGTCAGAAATATCTTGAAAGGCAATTAAGAGTTACCGGATATGAAAATCGCTGCCATCCTTCTGATAAAATTGAAAATGACGTAAAATGGTAATAAATATCTGTCAGCATGCGACACCAGAAGCCGGAGGAAAAGAAATACAATTATCATTACAACTATAATATTCAGCTGGAATGACATCTTACTAATCAATAAACTAGTAGTTAACTTTCTAACAACTAACAACCACTATGTCCATTCCATACATGGCATAGGTAACCCATAACTGCCAAAGGGGGAGATCCAGTTTGAAGAAGGGGAAGATTGGGGTCCAAAAGAGGTAGGTTTTCTAAAAGTGTTATATATACCATAGACATCTTGAAAAAATTCAAAAACAATTTGACAAACATAATCCAGAGATTTAGTAAAATGACCAGAAAGGGGAGGGAGATTGGGGTGAAAATCAGGAGTCTCCCACCTAAATCAGGAGGTTTGCCATGTATGCCATTTTCAATAAAAAAGACTAAGTCAAACACAAACCATGTACAAATTTGATCAAGAACTAAAATATTGTACTCATTCTAACAGCTACATAGTATCACAACTAAAGTTAAACTCTATTCGCTTGTGTGAGTTTATGTAAGATTTAGTCAAAAGCATATCATTTATAAGAAAAAGGTTTGATGTGGTTTTGTGTGTCCAACATGGCACTTGTCTTCCCATTCACCACTCTTGCTGCATGATGAGCTAACAGAATCAATAGGTCTTCTGGATCAACCAATCGCCGTAAAGTTTGCTTCTGAATCGGCCAATCAACATCATTCATTTGCGTCATGTAGATATTTCTCTTGTAAAACAAAGTTTTTATTCAGAAAAGGTATTTCCCAACAATGTAATTTTTATCTTTTTCCAAATATAATCTCATATATTTTTTTCTTTGGTTGAAGTATGATCAGTTGATAGGCAAGTGTTTTACCATAGCTTGTTTATACCATATATAAAGACTTTATATAAATGATGGCTATCCATAGCTCTGTATCCATTGTTCTTCTTATAATCTTGGAGTGGACTCTTAATTTATTCATTTGAATTTACAAGATCTTTGTCAATGTGTCACCTTTTGGTCAAGATAAATGAGTAATAGCAAAATATACCTGAGCACCATTTACCGTTCACAAGCCTAAACAACCATTCCATTGTATTCCGATCTATTGCTGCAGTTAGTTTCACATCACACTGAACAGATTCCGTCGACTCATAACCTGGGACAACCATGAGACACAGGGCCTTATACAGTGACCATTTGTTCACAAATATTACAGACGATAACATTCCGCATGCATTCAGTCGTTGTCTTCAGTGTAGTAGAAATCTCAACACACTTGAGCAATTCGTGGCTATCACAGACAGCTTTTCCAGTCAAGGCCGAAGACACGGGGGAAGCAAGCAGCACGGCTTCTTTGACATGAAAAGCTAGCGCCTCAGACCACGCTCATATTCTACCAAGCCTTCTCAAGCAAACAGCGAGAGCATGAAAGGGTATTTAACACTGGTGTGGGCAGACCACGCTCCGATTCTACCAAGCCTTCTCCAGCAAACAGTGAGAGCATGAAAGGATATTTAACACTGGTGTGGGCAAACCACGCTCAAATGCTACCAAGCCTTCACCAGCAAACAGTGAGAGCATGAAAGGGTATTTAACACTGGTGTGGGCAAACCACGCTCAAATGCTACCAAGCCTTCACCAGCAAACAGTGAGAGCATGAAAGGATATTTAACACTGATATGGGCAGACCACGCTCATATTCTACCAAGCCTTCACCAGCAAACAGTGAGAGCATGAAAGGATAATTAACACTGGTGTGGGCAAACAACGCTCAAATGCTACCAAGCCTTCTCCAGGGAACAGTGAGAGCATGAAAGGATATTTAACACTGATGTGGGCAGACCACGCTCATATTCTACCAAGCCTTCACCAGCAAACAGTGAGAGCATGAAAGGATATTTAACACTGGTGTGGGCAGACCACGCTCAAATGCTACCAAGCCTTCTCCAGGGAACAGTGAGAGCATGAAAGGATATTTAACACTTGTGTGGGCAGACCACGCTCAAATGCTACCAAGCCTTCTCCAGCCAACAGTGAGAGCATGAAAGGATATTTAACACTGGTGTGGGCAGACCACTCTCAAATGCTACCAAGCCTTCTCCAGCAAACAGTGAGAGCATTAAGGGTATTTAACAGCAGACCACGCTCATATTCTACCAAGCCTTCTCCAGCAAACAGTGAAAGAATGAAAGGGTATTTAACACTGGTGTGGGCAGACCACGCTCAAATTCTATCAAGTCTTCTACAGGGAACAGTGAGAGTTTAACACTGGTGTGGGCAGACCACGCTCAAATTCTATCAAGCCTTCTCAAGCGAACAGTGAGAGAACGAAAGGGTATTTAACACTGGTGTGGGCAGACCACGCTCAAATGCTACCAAGCCTTCTCCAGGGAACAGTGAAAGAATGAAAGGGTATTTAACACTGGTGTGGGAAATATTTCAGCAATATCATTAACAAAAATATAGACTGAAAATGAGGAATATAATTTAAACCAACCTAAACTTTTCTGTCGTAAAGTGAGCGTGTGATTTCTGTGATTCAGCCACATCACCATGGTGTCACCAACGTTGCTGTGAGTCTCCAATCTCCAGGTTGAAAGAGAGGTACCTGGGTGGGACTTGAACCATGATTGCCAAGGCTGGCAGATCACCGAGCCGACACGCTAGCCACTGTGCCATCCCACCACCCCTGTTGGTAACAATTTATCATTTTCGGAATTCATGAAAACATTCATGACATTTTCAATGAGTGGCTTTTAGCAACCTTTCAGCTGCGCACAGCAGGACTCCTGGCTACACATACTTATACTAATAATAATGTTTGGTCTCGTATAGTGCTGAAGCCAGACTTGTATAGCTTTGCTCAAAGTGCTCTGCATTATTATCCTGGTGTAACCCAAGCAGCCTCTAGGCGTGAGAAGGTTAACGACACTCCTGATGGAGAACCAGTACCCAGTTCCAGTTGGAAACACTAAGAGAACCAGATAAATACAGCGGTTCTATCTCAGTAGTCGTTCAAAGGAAATCAATCAAATTCTCTGATCAGGGTGTTGAATAAATCATTTTCAATTTTCATATCGTAAATGAATTCCAGAATAAGCCATTAACCAATTCGAAAAGTAAAAGTTTTAAAAGTTCGACTATTTTAAAAAACCCCAAAAAACTTAACAACATTAAGAGAGTGGAATAAATGTGAATTAAACTGACAAAATACTAAAATGTTTTAATCTTCGACTTCAGAAAAATGTTTATCTAAACGGACACATTAACATATTGAAAGAAATCAAATTACTCTAGATCAGAATTTGTGGTCTATGAATATTTAAAGTTGGATACGTGGTCAAACTCATTGTTTTCTTTTCAAAAAACAACCTTTGGAACAATAAATATACATCAAATTTTGAACATACGAATGAATATTGCACATAAAATAAAGCACGGTTGTCGGTTAAATAACCTTTTGAAAAGCCTTCTGTGAATACTTCACCCTGGGGTGAAATATTATGTATTCGAATTTTCTGGCTAATCTTCAAAGTTTCCTAGAACCTTGTGAACGTAGCACATGACCACAAGCGTTATTTAATTAGGCAAACACTTTTATAATGTCTGATTGATAGTTTATGTTATTTGTTTCCCACAGAACGCACCGACATAATTTTGAGCTTGGGAATACGTATCCAACTTTAATTGTTTGTACTTGGTTCATGGGCTACAGTTCAACAACAGAAAAAGGTGGAAACACCGCTTTTCTATGGCATATATATACAGCGGATGGTTGCTAAGCGAGTTGCTTGATATCAAGCCACACTAAAAATGACACATTTCACGACAATAAACAGCAAAGGTTGTGAAAGTCGCAAAGAAACATACTGAGAGAGTTAAAAATGCGGATATAACGGCACACGTCGATATGGTTTAAATCATCACATAAAAGAATATATACATTTTCGGTTAGATTCAGTCCTTGAAAAAAAAAAAAATTACAGGTCAGAAAAGAGTTTTTTGTTCCCATAGGTTCACATTTTGCGATAAATCGTTTTCTGAATCAGTCTAAATGTATTCTTCATAAGTCTGGTTAAGTCCAGAAATAAATATGATTTAGATATTTACATTGCAAAGTACAAAATCTCCGGCAAAATCTTCCACCATGCTGACCTTTGAACTGGACTACTGTATTCTGTAACATCAATTTTGACATCGTTTTGACCCTTGATCCTGACAAGATTGAACATATGTCTTCTGACGTCATTTGATTTTGCTGCGTCTTTGCGTTTTTGGAACGAATGAGAACCATATGTATGGTGTGTGCTGACAAAGCCTTGCAGCAACGTCATTGTTTAGATAATTATACAGGCCAGTATTTCTATTTGGCAGATGGTGCACTGCAAGAAGTTGTCACCACCAACACAAAGACTGGTCTTCAGACTCTTCTGAAGGAGGGTTGGACTCCAGGCACACAGAAAAATGTTTTGTGAATGTACTCTCCTGCCTCGAGGTATTTACTAGTGCAAAGGGAGCAAGAAAGGGTTCGCAATGACTCCTTGACACGATAATAATCATAATAATAATAATAATAATAATAATCCATAAACCAATTTGTAGGCCAAGAGTAAAACAAATGCTGCCTGGGTCCAGTGGCAGATTAACCCTTTGAACCCCAGCCGTCTGTTTTGAGGCCACAACCAGTAAGTG
>JAUELE010240488.1:0-11416 GCA_031471655.1 Diodora aspera
AAAATAACTGAAATCATTTATATAGATGGATGGATGGATGGGTTGGTGGGGGGGTGGGTGTGTGTGTGTGTGGGTGAGGGTGTGTGTGTGTGTGTATGTATGTATGTAATATCATCTGTTTAACTCAACTGGTGAAAACCGTCTGTCCGTCCGTCTGTACGTAAACAATTCGACGTCACACCTCCAGCAGTCACAAATATTGTTGAAACCTAATTAAACATAGTATACAGCATCTTTGTAACATAAGCTCGTTTGGTATTGCATTTAAGCCCTATAGACGTCACAATTCTAGCAGTCACAAATGTTGATCAAATTCAATAAAACTTTGTATACAGCATCTTTGTAACATAAACTAGTATGGTATTGCATTTGAGCCCTGTACCCCCAAAAAGTTGGCGTGGCAGGAAGCCATATTGAAAAATTAACTCCTGTTGATTTGAAGGTTTCTAATGAAGTTAGAAGGCTAAAACTTGGTTTGTGGACAGTACACTGTATGCCTGTTAACATATCAGACAACGTTTGATGAATTATGAAAATGACCTTGCCTTGACCTTTAACATGACTGTACTCGTAGAACATAATTGGAATGACGTCACACCTCTAGTAGTCACAAAGATTGATCAAATTCAATTAAACTTTATGAAATGAAAGTTACTGTACGTCTGTATGTTGTACCAGTTGAGTTCAGTTTCAGTGGAAACTCTAGTTTTCAACACAATGAAGACATTCAAGCATTTATTGTTTCAGTTGAAGGTTGTATTACTTTTTTAAACACAATGAATACGTTCAAGCATTTATTTTTCAGTTGAAGGTTGTTTTACTTTTTTAAACACAATGAAGACGTTCAAGCATTTATTGTTTCAGTTGAAAGTTGTATTACTTTTTTAAACAATGAAGACGTTCAAGCATTTATTGTTTCAGTTGAAGGTTGTATTACCTTTTTTTTTTAAATGAAGACGTTGAAGCATTTATTGTTTCAGTTGAAGGTTGTATTACTTTATTAAACACTGAAGACGTTCAAGCATTTATTGTTTCAGTTAAAGGTTGTATTACTTTTTTTAAAACACAATGAAGATGTTCAAGCATTTATTGTTTCAGTTGACTGTTGTAGAGCTTGTTAGACTGGTTACTAATTTGGACAGTTTCTTTCCTAGCTTCCAGTTCACAGGGAACAATGTCATAGATGCTTGGAAGGAATTGATATTTCTCCTTGTGATCATTGTATCTAAGACTTAAAACTTTAAGTTGTGTTTCTTTATGCTGCTGAAGACTGTGGCTTATCACTTCGGTGAAGGTACCCTTAAAAGAGCAATAGCCACATCTTACCGACTGATCCATGATAGAGAGTCTGAAAATGGCAAACATTACGGTTTTTTTCACTTTAAAATGTTCGTCTTTTTCATTTTATCTAATGATTCTACAAGGCGTACATAAATATCCCTATCACTGCGGTGGCTGAAAATCCCGATCACTGCTGTGTACAATCACCATCACTGCCAAATGTGTACAGTTTGAACTTTATCAAAACTGTTTTCGTACACTTGTTTAGCATTCACCTTTTTGCTATAGAAAGGAGCATCGTGTTGCATATTTTTATATATGTGAAAATTATTTCTCACTATCATAAATTAGACTGCTCATAGCTAAAAAAACTAAATTTGCCGTACGATGCCACATAAATACCACATCCCCAAAGGAAAACATCTACGTAAAAAGCACAAATAACTCTGAGTAGCATTTCCTTATTCACTTAGCTAACCTTCAAAAACCAAAGTTTCACCAGGACGTCTAAATCCTCAGTGCTGCATGGCATGTTTAGAAACAACCTCTCAATTTTCTGCCAATTTCCTATCCCTATCACTGCGATTCTCGTTGTACAGATTCCCTATCACTGCACCCTGCAGTTCAGACGTTCCAGGGGGTGGTGCAATGTATATTTCATTTGATTTGTGTTCTTATTTATTGTATCGTGATTACGTATGTTCGTGAAGAGAACACATAGCTCAATGCTTACAGGGTCATTTTTGATGAAATATATACACTCCTCTTAGCACGAAGTCCGGTTAGTTCGAAATTATTTGCTGGTCCCCTGCGTTTCGAGTTAACGAGGTTTTACTGGGTTGATTCCTGCTCAGCCCAAAATCTTACCAAGCTAATTTGTTACAACAACATTGGGTTTGGGCTAGGTGGGAATGCTTGCAGAATGGACAGGCAATGGGGCGTTATGGAAAAGTGACTATAGTCCGTTTCTGACCATGCATTTATTTAGTTGCATTGCATTATATTGCAGTCAATTTACTTACATACAGCACTTGTCTGTATGCCTTACATCCAGTTTGATAGACAGATATGAAGAAACACATTCAGAACAGCGTTTACACTAACATCATACATCATAGAACAACAACAATAATAATGTACATCACAGATCATTATCTAAATATGTATGCACTTGGGAGAATATACATGCATGTCTTACATTCAGTTTACATACAAATCAACAGACAAATATGTTTAAGCGCATTCAGAACAGCTAATTTATGAAAACAAACAAAACATGCCAATGACCATGAGAAGTGTTCACCTTCTGAAATACAGACTAGCCACTAATCCTGTCCTCTTGTCAAGACAACATCATGTTTCTGCTTCAGTGGTTATGGCTTACCTAACTTGGATTTTGGGCTAAACGGGAGGATACCGTTTTACTGTACATGTAAACAAAGGAGCGTCTAAACACGGGATAGAAAAGCAAGAAGACATGCGATACATCGAGCTTACCATAAGAGAAACATAAACCTAGTCTAAACTTAACGGGGACATGGGGCATACAAACAAGTAATGACAATGAGCTCAATGTGACGGTGTTAACAATAGACATTACAAATCAGAAAACAGATGACGCTTAACAAACGATGATTACAAATGAACAACAGGAGATACACAAAGCAAACGTGTGCGTGATGCTTGACCTCTTTTTTTAATATTTATAATGGTAACAAGAATTGACGACAATGACACAAAATAACGTATAACTTAATGATAAATAAAGAGGTCACCTTGACCAAAAGTAAACTAACATTAATCAAACGGTTAGAGCAATGTTTGAAAATAATTCTAATGACAAACAAAATACTGACAAGTAGACAAAACAACATACAGAGAAACAGAAAACAAAGTGAACATATAATACAAGACTACAAGACACAATATTATCAGTAATTACTTAATACATGTATATTTATATAAGAAGAACTAACTTACCATTTTTACTTTACAGAAAAAGGAAGAAGACAGCCAAAAGGAGTGGAACGCAAGAGAAAACAGACGGAAGAAGTCAACACGAATTCTGGTCTTAAGGAGTGACAAAAAACGAAGAACAATATCATTCCCGTTTAGCCTATTGTGTTCAAATACAACCAAATTTCGAAAAAGCCAAATAGAATATTTGCCTATAGATATCAAGAATAAACAAACGGCTTTATTATATGAATTTGGAATGTGAGGAATTGTGCCAAACCGAATTAATTAGTGTGATTTAGATATTTGGCCGAAAGACAAAAATGTTAACCACAAAACACAAGCACATGGACACTCAACAAAGAGATGATCTGCTGTTTCTGAAGCAGAATCACAAAACGCAACAGTTGGGAGATGTAGAACGAGCAAACAAAACATAACAAAGAGGTAAATAGTTATAGACACTGCACGACAGAAGTACCTTTTGGTTACCTTTTCTAACGGACGAAATATGCATGAAAGGTTATCCATTTTGGAAGTCCACATTTTCTTCAACTTGCATTAGCCAAAAGGTTAACTTTCACCTTTTGTCTTTGAGAAAAGATTTAAAAATGTCATCTTTCTACTTTTGTTAACATAAAAGATCAGGGAAATAAGGCCTGACATCTTTTGTTGTGGACAAAATATTTGTAACTATCATCTTCCATCTTTTGTTGTTCTGAAATTTTTTTTAAAAATGTCACATTCCTTCTTTTGTTACCACACAAAGTCGGCGAATATAACTTCACATATTTTGACGTGGGCAAAAGTTTTCTAAATGTAACTATCTACCTTTTATCGTTGAACATATAAATTCGAATTGCCATCGAAGTCACTTTGTTGTGACAAAATATCAGAGAAATATGACTTGTCAAATTTTGTTTTGGACAAAAGCTTTCTGCATATCAGCTTCAATCTTTTGTCGCTTGCAAAAATATTTTAAAATGTTACCTTGCAATTTTTTAACCACAAAAGGTCAGAGCAATATGATCTGACATATTGTGTTGAGTGAGTGAGTGAAATGTATTTTTACATTGCAGGGGGCAATATTTCAGCCATAGCGCAATGTCATGTGCAAGAGGCACATCAGGAAAAGGGACAACACAAGATCGATAGTAAGAAAGAGAAAGCAAAAGATCTCCATTTTAGTCACCTGGTACGACAAGCATTGGGTTACTGAGGCCCTATTCTATCTAAGTGACACCACGTCACTCCCCAGAAGCCCCACGGGTGCAGATAGGTTGGATTGAAACCACATCTACTGGAGCACTACCAGTTTACATGACAATCATTGGACAATTAATATATGCTGATAAAATATTATTTCAAAAATGTTTTTTCATCTGACAGCAAGTGGCCCCCAACTCAAAATTCAGTTATATCGCTTTTCATCAAGTGCATGAACTTTCGTTCATGATAAGACCAGGCAGTCTTGACTAACATTCAATTTAATAGCCGCCCGCAACAAGCATAG
This sequence comes from Diodora aspera, assembly GCA_031471655.1. Lineage (NCBI taxonomy): Eukaryota > Metazoa > Mollusca > Gastropoda > Lepetellida > Fissurellidae > Diodora > Diodora aspera. Next base: position 4,751 of record JAUELE010240488.1, read on the forward strand.
GATTACGGGGCCCTGTTCTTTTTAAGTGACACATGAGGTGGCTGAATTTAGAAGTTAGAGTTTGGGATGATAATAAAGTGTACCCACCATTAGAACGTATCCCAGCGCTACCCGTACAACACTAATACTGGAGAAGTCCTTCATGATATCCAATAACGAGGTATACGAGAAGGCGTACACATTGTCGTGCATGCTCTCATTGGTATATTTGTTGACGATCTGAAATGAACAAGAAACCATTTTAAGGATTTTTATCTGCTATGTTACTTTTGCGATATTTCAGCTCTATTGCAACAATATCAGTGAGTGAGTGATTTGGGGGTTTATGTGGTTTTCGGCAATCTTTCAGCCACATCACAACGCCCTACCAATATCACTTCGGCGTTGGAGCGCCTGTCTCTCTGGGATGAAAGTGATGCCCGGGCGGGACTCGAACCACAACAGCCAAGGCTGGCAGCAACAATATCAGAACTCCCATCTCTAGGATGAGCTAGAAAGCCCTGAAAGTTCACCGAGCCCAGGAAGGGTCTTAAACCCATCAACATCCAGATTTAATGGAAGCTGATGCACTATCTACCATGTCATCTTGCACTCAAAAAACTATGCTTAAATTAACATGGTTTTCACCAATCTTTAAACCACATCACCCCCACTGTCACCATCATACGTCGGTGTGAGGCTCCAATCTCCGGGAACCCGAGTGGGACTCCAACCATGATTGCTGCCAAGGCTGGCAGATCACTGGGATTTGAACCTCAGATGGTTTAGGCTCCTGTATTTGCTGAACGAGAATTTACATGGTTAGGTTTCAAACCGACAACCGCCGTGACCCAAGGGCTATGTCTGATGTACCTGAACTCCCAAAAGGTCTTTGAAAATCAACTTACAGCTGAGAAATTTCTCTGCCATGTTTCAAGGACTCGCACAGCAATGTCCTCTGTCCAGTCCACACTTAACGTCTTGTATGATTCCTCGTGATATTCAAACAGTTGCTTTTCTCCCATCAACTGAAGAACGGACTGAAATGCTTCCACCCTGAAATTGACGAATGTATATTTCAAACCAGTGAATGACAAACAGATTTTCATTTTAATTGGCTTTCTATATCAAGTATAAGGAAACTCATAAGCGAATGACTACCTTTAGACTTGGGGCGACAGGGACCTTCCTGCCCAAAATATTACACAATTTGCCCAAATCATGAGCATTACTGCCGAATCATGAGAGCTTTTGCCCCAAACTAAGCAATCCTGGGTCCTACATCTACGGGCACTCATGTCAATAACCCAAATGATACATAATTTTTTTTTAAAATTACTTGAGAAAACATTTATTCTTAAACTTAAACAAATAAAACCAAACAAATAACTGAATGATTAAGAAAGTGAATTACTTTAATCTTTCAGACATATCACCCTGATGTCGTATACATTTCTTCAAGGCTTCAACCAGGTTTAAATTATTTGACATAATGACAACAGTGCTACTGTTTACCTTTTTTTGTATTATTGAAAATTAGACGATATTGGCTGACGCCAAATTTAAGATAAAAAAAAATAATTAAGATTCAAAATTTGAAATTTTAATTGTTCTCACCTGACAATTCTTCCTTCTTTGTCTTTCTTGACTCCACCTACTATGAGGTCTTCCTCCCATTGCATGTATTTTTTGGCAAACCCCTTGCAACCATCCGCCAGGGCGGCACCAATATCTGGAGCCTGTGAGAAAAACATCAATTTCCTTTTCAATTTCTTCAACTCATTAAAGGTCCTATCTTCGTTAATCAAACTGCCGTTTTCCAAAAATACCTGTTGAAATCTTAACTTGAAGGAGGGTGGTGCGTTTCAGTCTAGACAATACCATGCTTCTTTGAAGTTTAGCACTGTTACAGTTCACACAGTTTCAATGAAGTTTTATCAAGTACCATTTTCATGCTTCTCTGCAAATTTAGATTCTGAATGCTGTATGTACACACACTGATCGGTGTAGTATTTGAAAAGAGATAACAAAAATTAGACGGAACTGTTTGCAATGATGATGGGACATAATACTTACAACACAAATAAGTATATCTATGTATTTCAAATAGATTTGTTTACAGAATCTTTTTCTTATCTTAAGAGAAGACTCTATTTAAGATAGAAAACCCATCTATTTTATGCAAGTCCAATTCTAGAAGAAGAAATTTGATTTCTGAACGGAATTTTTTTTATTTCATTATCATGAAAAAAAGTAGGGCATGTTGGATTTCAGATGTTGGTGAGTGATCTGAGTGCGAGTGAGTGATTTTGGATTTTACATGGTTTTCGACAGTCTTTCAGCCATATCACCACAGTGTCAAGCATTGGATTACTGGGGCCCTATTCTTTCTAAATGATACCACATCACTCCTGAAAGCCCCATGGGGATTCTTGATGCACTCCCAATGCCCTATCCTCCGATCCATAACAGGTTACCACGTTAAATGAGTGAGTGAGTGATTTAGGGTTTTACATGGTTTCTGGCACTCTTTCAGCCAAATCACCACGGTGTCACCAACATCACATCACCTTTCTCTCCAGATTGAAAGAGGTGTCCGGGTGGGACTCGAACCACAACCACCGAGGCTGGCAGATTGCTGGACCGACGCGGTAACCACTGCGCCATCCCTCAAGCTCCATCCTCAATATAGCCCGACTTCCTCCTAAACTCCATCAGTTGAACATTCAATTTCTGTCAGTTTCTACAACAAACATGTTTTACTCCCACATTTCATACGCTGCCGGCTCGCGCAGAACAATAAAAGCAAATATATAATGTGAAAGATAAGGAAGTCAACATCAGGGGGCGCTTTGATCTCAAAATTGGATGCGGAGAGCAAAGACCGATGAAAAGAAGAAAGAATCTAGCCAAGTATAATCAGTCAAGGTATGTCAATATATACATGAAAGACATATCAAATTTGGTTGCACGCATGTGCGGCTTGGGTCACAGGAGTATGTATCAATAAAAGACATTTCATCAATGTGGTATTCTGTTTATTGACATTTGTTTATTTCACTCCGGATGCCTCCATTTCACTCCGGATGCCACCACACCTATACCTGTGTTATTAGCGTTTCATCAATTCTCTGCTTCATCTACGTTTTATTTCCAACGCTGACTGTTTTATTAGCAACACAAGAAGATAATGACAGAAACACTGTTATACATAGATACATTATAAGGATTTCATTAAGTTCATGATGATTATCCTTTTTATTCCTTATGCCGACTGTCTTTTATATTAGAAATACAATAAGATGGGGAATGAAATGAACAATGTTTATTTCTCTTCATATGCAACCAGTTTATATTATTGCAACAATTCCTATAAAAAGGTCGACTAACTTTTTATTGTTTTATATTTATTATAATTCCATTACTACATAGATAAAAGATCTCGAGATGCTGCTATGTCACTATTCTTTCCTTTCAACAAGTTGAGTTGAAACGATGCTTTACGTTGCAAGGGCCATATTTCAGCTATAACACAACACGATGTCTAAGGTGCATATTGAGGGACAGTTCAGAAAAGGATTGACAGAGAGAAAAATGAAAGCAAATTATCCCAATTTTAGTCTACTTGTACGACAAACATTGGGTTACTTTGGTCCCTTTTTGGAACAAGATTAGGTGTTCTATTCGTTAATTTTAATCACTTACTCTAAATATTTTTTTCCCTAATATGGTCAGCGGAAATTAAGATGACATTTAGGACGGATGTCTCGACTGTCTATGATAGCAAATCAACTTTGAGATCTAAATGTCGCCACGGAGCCCTCGCACATAGTAAGGATACAAATGGCAAACGTTTCTCTTAAGAAAATAAGTAAAGCTGGCGTCAGTCGAGATCCTAACGACATCGCAGTCAAACATGAACTCAGAGCCTAGCTGCGTATCAATGGAGAAGGAAAAGTGAACATTGAGCGTGAAAATTTTAAACACACAAACGACGGAAGATTCCGAATTTATTCTAGTGGTAACACTAACATGTAAGTGTAGCGCCATCTATGGGGTATCTGCTACTCTATCCGATAGGTGCAACATAGCAATAGGCAAGTCATGCATACTGCTCGGCCTATTCTTGCCATACAATTACTAATATTTACTTTTGTTTATGAATAGCAGGAGGCAGCTTCCCCTCACACTGCGGGCAAAGCCAGCTTTTTGATAAAACTGCAGAAATCACACGTAGCTCTCTCATCTAGAGCTCCCGTCGCACGAAGAGAAAATACTTGTTACCTCCGACTCAAAAGAGTTTTGTTCCCCAGATACACCCCCACCCCCTTCATGTTGATAGATACCATGTAACTTTCCGAAACAACGCCACCTGATTTTTTTAGTTTTCACTAGATAGCGGCAGTTGTTAAATGAAAAAAAAATAAATAGAACAATTTTGGGAGGGCCTCTTTAAAAATGCATTAAGATTCAGAAGTAACTTCTAATTTTTGTGAACTGAATGAAAACCTGATTCCATACTTAAATCCCTTGACTTTTCAACAGATTCATGGACCTCAATCCAAAGAAAGCAGAGTAGTTTTTTCGCTAAGCCAACCTTTCCAGCTCATTAACATTAACTATTCAATGTAAGTTTGTTAAAAAAAAAGTTTTGAGTTTTTTAATTTTTCTGAAAATAATTTAAAAAAACAATCATTTATCACCCTCTGACCCAATTTCTTGGATGTTTCGTTGACGAAAAATACAATTGTGAGCAGTGAGAAATTCCAGGACTCGAACTCACCTCCTGTTTGTAGTTTGGAGCTGTTGTCGGACACTCTTCATCAAAAGGATTTAAACATGGCTTCGACTGGTAAGCATCGTCTATTCCAGCCTGAAAATTGAAGCACTTATTCATTCATATGTTTCTCGAGTCTATTTCAGAACTCCATAAATAAACAGATCAAATCTAGAGAAGATGTGGCTGCATATAGAGGGGTGGCTATAAATACATTTGTACAATTTCAACATAGGTGGATCCGAGGTTGGGTTGATCCCCTTTTTTTGAAAGTCAGGTCATATACTTGCAAAAGAATAGCCCCCCCCACCTCCCCTTTCAAGACACACACACTAAAACTGGAATTTTGCTTACCCATTCTCCCCTCAAACATCCTGAATCCGCCAGTGATTAATTTGAATATACGGTAAAACTTCTAAAATTTCTCTTCTGCTATTTCAATTATGGTTGGGGGGCAATTTCGTAAATTTCGAATTCTGACTTTATCAAAGATCACTCATTTCTAAAAATTTGAACACGTCAAAAAGTAATTATTTTTTTTGCTTCGAAATTTTAGAAGTTTTACCATAACAACAAACTAAACTCTCATATATCTATCAGATTTAATATAGGCCTTACTCACCCTTTCAAATATATCTAAAATTTCTTCCTTGGGGAAACCTTTTATAACACCCAGAGTGGTTATAATGTTCTTTGGATGCAGGTTTTTCCAAGATAATTTTGTCAATCCAAACATCCCTCTGAAAAATAAAGAAATTCATCATCATAACTTGCTTGTTAAACAGTTAAAAGAATACACAGATTCAAAAAAGAGAGTGAGTTGGGGTTTCACATGGTTTTAGGCAATCTTTCAACCACATTGCCACGGTCTCAGCAACATCACGTCGGTGTCGGAGCTCCCATCTCTCCGAGCTGACAGAGCGGTGCCCGGGTGGGACTCGAACCCCAACCACCAAGGCTGACAGATTGCTGGGCTGATGCGCTAACTGCTACACCATCCGGTACCCCAAAATCAAAAGAGAAAAGTATGCATAATCTATTTCATACATGAACTAACAAGGACTTAAAACACTACAAATCTTAAATACCTCATGAATATATTGAAATGATGTTTTATGCTGAAAGGGCAATATTTCGGCCATACCGCAGTGTGATGTACAAGGTGCACACCAAAAAAGAAGAAAGTTCATACAGAGATTACGGTAAGAAAAATGAAACCAAAAGATTCTAATTTTAGTCGCCTTGTACGACAAGCATTGGGTTACTGAGGCCCTATGTGACACCATGTCTGTTCCCCAGAAGTTCCCTGGAGAGAATAAAACCGAAAGCAGATATGCGAATGGTTCTCATTTTCTTTTACCAAATCTACTCAACAGTAATGAGAAGAAGATAAATAGTTTTGAGAAAAAGATAAAAATGTCCTTTTATTACCAGACCCAAACAGATGTCCAGAACTACCAGACGGGGAGACGGAAATAAACGAAGCTCATTTAAAGAAAGGTTTTATTTCCTTTCCTGATACAGTTTACACCTGACAGTGAAGAGAAAACAGAGGCGACTGGCATCCTGAACAATAAATACCTTCTATAAAGAGAACCTGTTGTTTCCTTTTTGCACAACATGGTCAACTCAGAGAGACATTTAAGACCAGTCGTTAAACCGAAACAGAACATCAGCTCACCTTATCAGATCAGGGGAGATAATAAAGCAACATTGTTATCTGTTCGTTTCCTGTAGGCCTTGTACTGCCTTGTCTATCATTCTGCTTCTTCTCAATGTAAAAGTTCAAGTTGGGTGAGTGAGTGAGTGAAATGGATTTTCACATTGCAGGGGGGCAATATTGCCATAGCGCAATGTGATGTGCAAGAGGCACATCAGGAAAAGGGACAACACAGAATCGATAGGAAGAA
>JAUELE010240499.1:0-11415 GCA_031471655.1 Diodora aspera
GGTCACAAACTTCATTTGCATAGCCCGAGACTACCTCGCTGACACAGTTCACAATTCAAGAGTTATGCCGCTCGATGCAATTTTCAGTAATTTTCAAATTCAAAGTCCCGATATTGGAACTGCGCGCATTTTAACGATACAATAAGACATCGGGAGAACTAGAAAATCATTCATGAAAACTCTAATACCGCGTAAGTATGCAGACAACACGTATTTTTTCAGTAATTGAACCTTTCTAGCAGGTACCCCTTAGCGAGCCCTGACTGGGATCGCCAACTCCTAGCTTAGCTATGGGAGTTCATTCTGTCCCTAGATTGGCTATACGCTGCCACGAAAACATCTTATAGTCACTATCTAAGGACAGAATTTTCCTTCTATGCAATGGCCAGCATAATGTCTTGACCTTTCCCTCATTGAACACGTCGAGGACGCCATTGGCAGACGTGTACGTCAACATGAACATCTACCCATCACTCTCAACAAACTCGTTGTTGTGCCCACTGATGAGTGAATGAATCAAACCGACATTGATCGGCTGTTAAGAAGGTTGTCTCGAAGTGTTTCTCTATGTTTTGCCAACACGTGCTTTTGATCGCTGTACGCGACTTTGGCTGCAATATGCACATTTCAGATTTCACTCCCGACCTATTTAACGACTTAGTGCGGCATCATCTATCACACCCACCATTAGAAGCCACCAGATCTGATCATATCATTTCCATTTGCAAATACCCTATAGATCGGAAGATCACAAATACCTCGACGTTTGTGATATAGTATATACATGTATATACACACCGACAGCCGACAGTTCTTCCGGGACTGTAAATGTCATGCGTCTCTTCAATTCGGGGACGGCGCACAGAACCTTTCACCTGGGTAAAACCGTCTACCAGGAATTGAATGGACTGACATCCAATTAGAAGCGAAACTGCCGTCTCCGTTTGCCCGCGATTCCGGACTCCTCCACGGCAACGGCTCTACCAGCTAAATATCTATTATTGCCAATCAAACACCAGCATTCACCCAGTCATATGCACGTCTGATTCAGCGTAGTTACAATGTCAATATACGTTTACAAGCGTGTGCATAACTCACACAATACAGTAATTAACGTTATGCAAGTTGTAATACAATAATCATCAAACAACTGTAGATTGTGTGAAAGGTCAGGGAAAATCGATTATGTAAAATGTAAATCCCAAGTATTAAATTTTGTGAGCTGATTGATACGCGTATAAATAGCAAACGCTGGGAATGTTTTCAGTGCTGATAACGTTCATTGTTTGGTTGGAATTTTATTTTTTTCACGAGTCTACAAATCGTCTACCAATACGAGTCAAAGTAGATTTATTTACACCCACTGCTCTCTCCGAGTCCTAAATTGTAATTCCATTGACCATTCAGTGGAAGATAGTCAATGGCAGAAAGAAATACACTTCTCCAACTGCAGCCTCTCTCTCAACTAGTCAAGATTACTCCTGCTCTGTGAAGTATTTGAGACGTGGTCAATTCTGTCCTGTTTGTCAATTTCCTTCAATCAATGTTCTCTTCACTTTTGATAATGACTCTCGTAATTCTCTCGCAGATTTTGATTACATTTAAGCCACAGATATTCGTCCTTAAGGGTAAGTGTTACAAAAAAAATCAATACCATTACATCATTTAGCAAGGACGGCTTACTCATCTGTACGATATATTTTTCCTTTTTGGACAGTTGAGGGAGTCCGCCTCTGTCATCAATTGTTATTGATAAGACATACGACCAATATTGGTTGAGAACCTTTGGATGATGGTTCGGGTTCACACGCAGAGACGTGGCTTGTCTTTTGACAAACATATTTTCTTGGACTCAATGTACTTTTCAAATATACATCACCCATCAATGAAACCTATTTTTAAAACACAGAGAAACAGAGTTCATCAACATCATTCTTGTCGTAAAAGGTAGAATATCTTTTTTCTGAACCTTTCTTTCTGTTTACTCTTCAGGTAAATAGCATGTGATATAACGTTAACATTTGTCCTGAATACCATGCACCATGGGCTTCAAAAAGAGTTTTACTCGTTGCAAGCACTGGGGACACTCTAGTTAAACCATATACTAGCCTCAGTTGTATTATGTGTTTTTGTCGTTGGTGCTGCCATCCCACCTTCCACTGCTCTGTAATGTTATGGAAACCGGACATATCATGCTATAAAGTTTTATGGATACTGAATCACGTGTATGTTAGGTTAGACGTGTGAGTGTACGTGCGTGTGGATAATTGAGGTTGGATGTTTGATACATGCGTGTGTGTGTGTGTGTGTGCAGTCCAGTTCGCAGAGTGAATCTGTGTATCACTAGAAGTAAATCTAGTGTATATCAAATCTCCCCGATGACGCAAAAACATTTTGAAAACACAATAACAGATGGTAATTCACGCAATTATCCTTCCAGTGTAATAACAAAAAAAGATGTACAAATGCTGACAAACTTTGTTTTGATCCGTATTAAGAATGTGAAACACAAATTGTAAACCACAGTAAATACTGCATCAAACAGCTGTAATCCACAAGACAAAGAGCTTATTTGCTCTGCCAGAAGGTATCTGTATATCTTCTCATCGGATGTAAACGAAGGAACATTTAATTGTTCCAGTCTGAGCAGCGAAAGGCGGACACAGCAGCAGGACAAGATAATGGCTCTGCCTATAGCCGATCAGAGCGTTCTCTGGCTGTTCATCGACCACGGGAAATGGGCGATCGATAATCCTGTCACTAACTCAGTCTCACCTGGATACTGAAAGGCAGAGAGCGGTCTGCTCTCGGATTGTACACACGTGCTTGGTTACTGTTGTCAAACATGGCAAAACGTTCGATACTCAAAGGACTTGCTGATGACATTGCAGATAAAACATCTTAGACATCAAGACATGGATATTTCATAGACCTGAGTTTCAAACATGTTGTGCTATAAGGATAACTAATCGCCTCATGTTCTCTGGGAGTGGTACCAGGAGAAAACAGTCTCTGGAGGTGAAGTTAGTTCCTTCCCGGATACACTTCACTACCTGTGTGGATCCTACGACTTCACATGATGACCGGGTAATGGGTGAGTTCTGTCGGAAGGTGGTGGAGCGAGGGGAGTACCCCAGGTTACAGGTCGCCGAGAAGGACGGTCATTACTTTACCCTGAACAATACGCGACTTCATCTTTTCCGGCGACTCCAAGAGTTAGGACACTGTCGAAAAGTGAGAGTGGAGAAGATACCCTTGAAGGAAATCCCAGAGGGTATTCGGCAGATGATGATTTTACCCTTACCAGTTGTGAAACGTAAGCAGTTGACAACTACGTAACTGTATAACAATATAAATAAGATTATATTTCATATAACTGCATGGTATTGGTTCATGTAAATACACCGAATTTGCAAGCATGATATATTCAAACCAATGACAAATAACAAATTGAAATAAGGAATCCTATTAAAATATATTTCGTCAATCGACTGTTAACACTGGAACAACGCATATTGTTGACATGTAAAATATATTGATATTCAAATGAATAGTGTCGTGTTTTTCAATATATTGTAACAGCTGGATCAACACTCATACACACGCGAAAACCCATAGACAACGTTAAGGCTATTATGTGTCATTTTAGTTATAATCTCTTCAACCAACGATATGCCACGTCAGCATCCAACTTTCGTCCATAAGTTAACATGTCCGGTATTGGACAGATCTTAACCAGATATACACAAGGAATCTACAAGACATTATGACCATCTGGTGCAGAGAGTGTTGTCTTGTGTATCGTATACACGCGATGAAGAAAAGAATGAGAGGTCGCTAACCGCATTAGGAGCCACCATTATGCTACTCAGGCCATGAAATTACATTTGGTTCACTATGGTTAACTAAAATGTCAAACGTAGACATGAGAGAGACGTGTACCATATGTATTGGTTTACTTTATTTCATTTCATTATCATGTGCTGGTACACTACATAATCATGAGTTCGGGTATATTATATCCAGTGCTTCTATACTGCTTCTTTGGTGTATACCTTGCACATCATATCGTGCCCTTACAAATGTAAAACATCATCTGAACTCAACTCATTATAATTCATGTGTGTCCATTACATTGATTTTGGTGCAGTGCACACATGTTTGTTTTACTGGTTTATCCTCACGAAGTCGACAGTCAGGAAGTCAAAAATTGTGTTGGTCTGGTGGCAATTCCAAGGCTGTTCGCCAATTAACAAACAATGGGATTATTTATCTTGTTATCGAGATATAAAAAGAGGCTGAACAAACATAGCACAATGCACTTCATTGAACATGTTCACTTCACAAAAAAAAGGTTGGAAATGCACTTGAATGACTTTGTTTACTTTAAAAAAATAAAAAATGTACTTAACCACTTAGTGACGGGACCTGCAATATTACGAAAAATAATTCGGGAACCGCAATTTTACGGAACACTATTGCGCCCGAGCGTCCGCGGGACGGGACCCGCAATATTGCGTGTGCCGCAAAAATACGGAAATTCTGTGTTTTTATTGTAATATACTCCCGACAAAAAATAAGGCAACTAAGAATTTGAATGCAGCTAACGTTGAGGTGTACGTGTGCAATTCCGCGGCGTGGCAGCTGAACGCAACATCCAATCACAATGAAATTCCACATAATGCATGAACACCACTGATTAGTGTTGACATTGCATCAGGTGTTTGCGATCTGCATCACCATTTAGTGCACAGTATCAGCTGAGAGTGCACATTGTTAATACGTGTATAAACTGCATCAGTAATGTATACTTTGCATCTTCTTTCACATCGTGTCACAGACTTAAATACCTTAAACATTTTAAACTGTTATGTAAGACGATATTGTATAAACGTAATTCAGCATGTTAAACCAATACTTGTACTGTACTACAGTGTGATAGGAAAACGTATGGATCAGATGGGCAGTTTAAATGCAGAATTATCAACTCACAGAACAGTCCTCGCGTGTATTTCCCGGAAGCCTCAGCCGAGCCGTCACCGCATGCAGAAAAAATGTAATCGCAGTTAATATGTATGTAATTATTTTGCAATCATTCAAATAACCACTGGAAATAGCATTGACGGACTGAATGTTGAATTAATAGCGCCAATCTCTGCACAAGTAAATGGTGTTTCCATATCGGGCAATTATATTTGCATAAAGGTTTCTGGCATGTGCTGCAACGGAACAGAACAGACCCCATGCAGCTCCCGTTGATAGAACTGTAGTTACAGTGATTAGAGGAGTTTACGTCAAATACGTTTTATACACGCGCACGCACACGCACACATTCGAGCTCTCTTTGAGGTGTATTCCCTGGTATGGAGTTCATTGCTCAGTAGAAATGCTAAAATGCATTAATTTAAGTCCCCGCAAAGGAATAAAGATTTCAACATTAAATGTTTACACCGGTTGAAGGAAGACTTGGTTTACCTGTGCGCATGTTATAGATACACCTTTGCATTGCCTGTCTTTATATCAAACACTTGTAACACTCTGAAATCGCATCTTCTTTCTCTCGACGGTGCTTGCGAACAAGGTAGTAAATCAGGAAATAGTTATAATTATTCTTATTTCTGGCCTTGTTAATCAATTTAGAATGGACAAAATATGCTGTCTATATTTTGCAAGTATCAGCCATTGTTGCTGAGCATTTTATTTGTTACTTGTGTAATCGGTGAGATGCGGCAAATGTGATGTTAGCAATGCGTTAATTTTGGTAAATGCGGACTCTAACCCCGAATGATTAGCAGGTACAGTCACTATACACCCCTTGGCAAAAGACGAGGCAAGACTTTTTAATCGCATTTTTGAAACTACTCTAGATCTTTTATTTTAACAAAAAAAATATTTAATATGCGACAATGTTATACAACAGTACATTCAATGGTTGCGTGCACCGTACGTTTCAGTAGGGATAGCTTTTACTTTTTTCTTCAGAAAACGGAGCTGTTTGGGCAATCTGTCGTTTACAATGTGCGGATGATGTTCATTCATATCTGACTGTTGCCAATAGCTGGGTAGTGCTCCACATTTTCCCATCAACCAATTTGGCCTTAATATGCACCCATGTGTTCTCTGTAATGTCAGATCTGGCGACTAACTGGGCAAAAACATCAAGGACAACAGCTTCAATCCACAGCATTATCCTGTTGCAAAATGGCCTCTTGCTTTTTATTTCATCGGGCAACTTGTCTAGCCTTGAAGGTAGCCCCTTTTGTGTAATATATTCGGTACCCCTTCGCATTAATGCACTTTTTGCATCGTACCAGCTCGCTAACGCCAGGTGCGAAATAAACATCTGCTTATCATAACTCCATCTCCTCCACACTCCACTGAGATAGATTGAATAGTCACCTGATTTGACCTACTTTAAAACAGTTGGATAATCATTAACTGTTGCAAAACAGTCACAATGATGATATTTACAAATGTGTCTTATTTTGATCCCTCCCAACCCCAAAATAAAAGACAAATAAAAAGCAAACTATCAATATTTTCAGATGTGCTTACACACGACCTTAGCACATGCTGTTGTACTGTATGGTATTGTCACATACCCGCATTTAGTCTTTCAATTCAATTAAAGAAAAGCGTTATTGCTTAAAATATGATGAACAAGTACCTCCGTTTTTTGGCCCAGCAGTTTAGATGTGCCGTGTGCATCCATATGTAAGAGTTCAGTGTTCGAGACCATTGCCACATCACATAATCAAGCTTTGTCTTCTTTGATAACGCGCTCTCCCCATTCCATTTCAACACTGAACTGAATTCAGGTTCACTTTAAATGACCATACATCAAATTACAAAACAATATGAACACCGACATTTAAACTGTACGCGTCCACTTTTCCACATCCTGAAGTCATGCCAAGCTTAAAACAATCGATTCGTTTAATAATTTAACTCCATAAATAAAATATAAATCCAAGTTGCACTTTATTTAAGTTCTTCATTTAAGGACAGATACTTTAAAACTAAAATCTATCTTATGAATATATTGATAGATATCCTCTAAATTCGTTTTATCTTTTTGTGTCAAGCTTTTATAACCTCCCGTATCAAATGGTGCCATTAAAGACGTAAGCGTGGCTCTACTTCCCCATATCTGTCAAGAAATAGGATGTATAAAGGAAATGGTAATATCGACTTGAGATGCCGCGAAATCGGAGACAACCAAATGGAACTGTAGGAATTAAATTATCAATATTTGAAGAGTTTTCCGTCAGCTTTGGTGTCGAGATGAGAGCCCTCGCTTCCACTCAGCCAACACGTCCCGTCAGTCTAACAGATGACACATTTTTTCCTTCCATTATCAAGCAAGTCCGACATTTATTGAAACCCAGATGCATGGACATTCTGACAATGCATTTACTTGCGCTCTTAAATCCTTTTCGCAGTGCGAACATTTTAAAATGTGGCGTATCCATGCATATCTGTTTTGAAGAAAGTTTTTACAGGGAATTCGAAGCGGCGTAAGAGAAAGTGTTGTCTTGGTTGATTATACGTCGCTGAATAACAGAGGAATTGCTATGTTAACCACAAGCGTATTTATAGTTGGACACGTGATCAAATGGGTCTTTCTTTTCCCAAAGCAGCATTTGGAACGATTAATATACATTAAAATGTGCATACAAAACGACCAGGGGTCGCTTTATAAAACTTCTAAGAGTTACAACTTACTCTTAACTCTGTATCAAAATCAAAAACTTCTCAACGTTTGCTCAAAATTTCATACTTTTTCAAAAGTCCACCTTTATTGAAAAGTTTGTTACAAATGGTGTTCTCATGCATCCCTTTTATGGACTGCTGGAAGGGACTTCAAATTTAAGAAACATTCTTAGATGTTTTATAAATACGGCCCCAGTGCACTCACATGTAGCTGTAAGTTGTAATTTATTTTGGGGTGCGGGGTTCGACCTGGATTGTTATAAGATGAAATGAGCTATTTCGTACTTTCCGATAGCATCTTTAAAATATTCGGAAATTTTCGGAAACCAATCGTATGATCTTGGCTTTATCTTGCGCCCGTCAATACAAAATGGTCGCTCGTGGTCCGATTGCTTCGGAATAAGGCACTTGGTTTGTCCTCGGAAAGTGTATGACGTCCAGCGAAGGGAATTGTGGCGTATTTGAAAAGTGGAAAGTCGGTTTAATTAAAAAATAAATACTGCATTCATTTAATAGTCACACACTTTTATACAGTCTGAATGGCAGTGTATGTTTATATTTAGCACAGAATGCACCAACCATATTTCGTGTTCGGGAACACGCAACCCACTTTGAACAAATGCAGACAATTACGAATTCGTGAATAACTATACGGTGACGCCCATTTACTGTGACGCGGTTATACTATTGCGTTTCTATTTTACAAATTGGTTAATAAACACATTGAGGCAGTTTAGCAAGGTGTTGGTATGATTGTGTGTATTTTATCAATTAACTATCGTATGAAATTGAAACGTACGGCACCGTTCGTTCTAAGTTATTATATACTGCCAAGAGACATGTACAATATACAAATCACAAGGCTGACCCACGAATATAATTATAGTCGAGGAAAACGGTTCCTGTGCATGAGGAATATCAAAATATGTTTCGTGTATGATGGCCCACCCATATAATTTGGATTTGTAAATGCATGCCTGACTACCAACTCGTGATTTTGGTGTAGCTTATAACATTTGCATGTGCATGTTATTTATAACATGAGCTCATGCTTCTGTGTGCTTTCCATGTCATAAACATACCCAGGTGTTCACATCTTGAAGCTAATGGTATATACTCGTCCTTCTAAACCTCTGGAACATAAACACATTTGGGAAACGTTCAGCATGAAATGTCTCTTTTCCACAACTCGCCCAAGATCAGCGTTTGATCGAAAATGGGATTTTGAAACCAGGATGGCACACAATGTGGTGTCGAGACGGTATGGCGTCCACCGCAACACTATTCTGTCATTTTGAGAACGTTAAGGACATAATAATGTTGTTAACGATTGCTGTTCAGGATGATCACGTGCAGTTAGAAGTGCACTTGAGGAATTGCTTCCAAACAGCAAGTTTGACATCTTGAACCATTCCTTGGCTACGACCAATGAGTCCAAGAACGGTACACAGCAGCTGAGAGAACGTGACGTTTGTCCTGTACGTCCTGCAATCCACTCTATTCTGACCGTACGGCATCCTATTGGTGTCGTTTCAGCGTGTGAACCGCTCTTCTTACGTCGCATGGGTGTTCAGCAATTTTTGTTCAGCAACAAAACATTTTGACACTTCCCATTTGCGATTGAGAATCTTTTGCGCTAACGTCAGAGGCAGCCAGTGACGTACAGTCCACAGGCATTCTTTAGCCATATGTTGTTGTCAGTGAAACCTTGATGTCAAGAATGTGCAGATGCACACGAGGGGAAACATCAGTTATTGACTTTGTTTAAGTTGTATACGGAACAAAGCGGGACACATATTTGGAGCATTTTGTGTTAAATAATTGACATACTGTAACGTACACATTATAAAAGTGTTTGAGTCAATACATAACGACGTAACTCCTTAATCCTGGCAGATTGAAAAGGATTCAGTTTGCATTTTTAAATAGACTCCTTGCAATACAACCACCAAGCGATTCCTCATTGCCTGCGTAAACAGTATTCGTCGCGGCATGGAGATTACTAGAAACTGGATAAAAAAAGTGACACGTCACAGGTTATGCTGAATGCCGACCAGATGTTTCAAAACTCTTGCAAACGATCGAGAAATTTGTTGAGACCATCCGTAAATTTAGACGTTGTTGCAGATTATCCACAATCTGATGTTGCGTGCATGACAGGCTGTTCAATGTATTTACATGGACAGTATTCACAATTAACCCAAAAAAATAGAACGAAGTGATGTACACAACAAGACTGCTCAGACAGTACTGTTTACAAACGCTTTAAAATATTAAAACACAGGGGAGTGATTTCATATTTTATTTGTTATATGAGAGTAGGCAAAATCATTAAGCATGCTATAATATGTTTTATGCATGTATGTACATATTTCTATGTATATTTATCACTCCCAAAGTTATTTTACGTAAAGAATACATTGAATTTGACCACGTATCCAACTTTAAGTGCCTTTTCACCCCCTGATGTGCGAAGTGTTTCAAGGGAAAAATGCGTTCTGTTTGTGTCACACACTCTTTCACCATCAATAAATGTCACTTAGTTTAAACATGTAGAGGAAACATAATCTATCAAAACAACTTATATGGACGCACAGACACCTTTTTCCCGTTAGTATAGTTTACCCTGTTTCGATTCGTTATTCCCAAGTTTGAAAGTTGATGTACAAACAGTTAGGAGCAATTAATGCAGATGTATGACCATTTAAGTATTGAATTTGATTGCAGACAAACAGAAGAAAGGCTACCAACCCCTTAACCAAGGACATGAACCAATCAAATCTCCGTCGGATGACGACAGCAGTGACAACATTACAGAAACCGACGACTCGGATGACGACACAGATTCCGACTCCGGTGAGTATGGTTACACCACAGTCGACAATCTGACTGCTTTCTGACGACCTTCTCACTGACTGGTGACGATCTGACGGCTTTCTCGCTGACTGATGACGATCTGACGGCTTTCTCACTGATTGATGACGATCTGACGGCTTTCTCGCTGACTGATGACGATCCGAAGTTCTTCTAGCTGACTGATGACGATCTGACGGCTTTCTTGCTGACTGGTGACGATCTGACGATTTTCTCACTAACTAAAGCCGATCTGACGGCTTTCTCACTGACTGAAGGCGATCTGACGGCTTTCTTACTGACTGGTGACGATCAGACGGCTTTCGCACTGACTGATGACGACTTACTGACTGGTTACGATCGGACGGCTTTATCGCTGACTGATGACGATCTGACGGCTTTCTCACTGACTGATGACGACTGAACGGCCTTCTCACTGACCAATGACCACTTGACGGCTTTCTCACTGACTGATGACGATCTGGCGGCTTTCTTACTGACTGGTGACGATCTGACGGCTTTCTCGCTGACTGATGACAATCCGAAGTTCTTTCTAGCTGACTGATGACGATCTGACGGCTTTCTTGCTGACTGGTGACGATTTGACGGTTTTCTCACTAACTGAAGACGATCTGACGGCTTTCTCACTGACTGAAGACGATCTGACGGCTTTCTCACTGACTGATGACGACCAAACGGCCTTCTCGCTGACTGATGACGATCCGAAGTTCTTTCTAGCTGACTGATGACGATATGACGGCTTTCTTACTGACTGATGACGATTTGACGTCTTTCTCACTGACTGATGACGATTTGACGTCTTTCTCACTGACTAATGACGATTTGACG
>JAUELE010240510.1:0-11414 GCA_031471655.1 Diodora aspera
CATTGAATTGCCTTTATCAAACAAAGTGAAATGTTTGCATGGTATTGGAGCCAGCGTGTGTTTCAAATTAAATTACTGAAATTTAATACCTGTATGTTGTCACATAAGACATGAACTTTCTGGTGCCATAGTTTATTTTTTCTCCTTATTTCTTCACAACATTTTGAGGCTTTCTGCACTATCTTTTATATTATTTATGAACTCTCGGATAAATTTCACAGAATGTTTTTTAAAAAGATATTTGGTATCAGTTTAGTTCAAATAGCTGTTGTTGTTTTGGAAAAGCATTCAGCGTTCAGATATTGATATGCATTTCTGCTATTGAAAGTTATAATTTTGACATTTTCTATCATTTTTGAACTTTCAAGCAAGGTTGTTTAGAGAGTATAAATAAATATCATGTTCTTACCACCATGTATAAATATCCTGTTTTTTGTAGCCACGACAGGTACTTATGCAATACAAGCTGTGTGCTAAAATTTGTGCTCTGGCTTCTCTCTTTAAAGTCCTGATATAACAGTTTGTAAATTTATTGCCTTGTGGTGTGGTTTAGAATGTCTGTTTTCTAGTAAATCACAGCATGGATGTTTGACTTACCATCTTCATTTCACTAAAACTGTAGACACGTTGCAATCAATTGTCAGATTTCAAGGCAGAGTGGTCCCCTGTCAAGATTTCAAAATTCTTTCCTTCCCTGTCTGTGTCGATATCATCTGTATGCTTGCTGATAGTTCATATAGTACCATTCATATCATATCTGTTTTCAGTGCTTGCAACAAAAATTCTGAAGCCGAGCTGTGTAAACTAACATTCTCTTCATCTACCCGATTTTCTCTTTAATGTACTTTAGAAAATATAAGGACATAGAAATTCACAGTTGATACACAAAAGACATTAATTAAATTTATTATAGTTGACTATTAAAATTTTTGTTTTATAATTTGAAATTTTGACAAAACACAATTTCAAACCAAATGAAATCAACATCTATACTTTGTTCCATTTCACCACAAAATGACCAATTGAGGCAGTCTGCCATATCTCTGCATTTATCTTGTTATGCATCATGCATATACGGGTTGCTCTTAATGTTTGACCAACTTTCATAAAATATATCCGGAAATCGTGTTGAAAAAGAAGGGGTGAAGTGGTTTGGCAAGTTTAAATTATTCAATTTTTAATGGTGATTTTCATCTGCATCCTTATTATTTAGACGTTCAAGCGTAAGCTTCAATCTGAAGATAATTTATTTTTTTTATCATTTTCTAAATTGTTGCTGAATATTTCACTGTGCTGAAATTTTGGTCGTTGCTTCAGACACTCTGAAAGCCTAAAATTTTGCGAGCTGAAAGATTGAAGTTTTTCAATTTAAGAATTCTTTGGTTTTGAATTGCGATAAATCATTTAATTTATATTAGAAGTGAAGCGATATATTCAGATAAGTAGCTAGTGTCTTCATCAATGAATTAAGGTAGTTAGTCATGATTTTTTTTCAAAGTAACCTTTTTCATTTGGTTGAGTCATTGATACTACTATTGCTTTATATCATCGACATTATCCCCCCAAAATATGGGCATACTACAAAGTGTACTTGACACCAACAAAATACTTTGCTGTATACATCTGTCATGTGTACCGATACATACTTTACATATTTTATTTTCAGCCATCGGAAGTAAATCTGATTCAACTGAATATGTGGTTCATTTCAAGTGAAATGTTTCATGACCAATCCGGCTTTTTTCCCCTGAGAAAGGGTTCGATTATGAAAAGGCTTTTTTCCCCCCGAGAAAGGGCTTTGTTATGAAAAAATCTCTTGGATTTTGGCAAAAAGCAATTTTTATGTAATTGATACAACACTACACCTGCCAGAGCAGCAAAGCTATCAAAGTCTTGGTTCATGTGAAAACTTGATTCACTTGAAGGAACCAAATTTAGTTTGAATCAGAATGGTAGAAACACAGTTGACCTTGATCTCTCGTAACTTGGTAAAGCTTTGTAACATACAGGGTTGTAAATCCTTGTTGGCTTTGGAGTTGCATGTGTTCTAGTTGATGCTTGCTGTAATGAGTTGGTCACTCCATTATCAACCTCAAGCACACTTTGTACAGTTAGCTACTACCAAGTGACTAAACATACCCTCCTTGTTCAAGATAGTCTTTCTTTGGCTCGGCTTGTCCAGAGAACATGTATATCTTGTGTCTACTTACTTAGAAACTTGGTTGACTTGTTACACATTGCTTTTGTGTATCTGTATGTTTTGTTTTCAGGTGGTAAATAGTTCAAATATTTCTGCTACTAATATTATACAAAGAGGACATCAAATATTTGTTGTGTGATAGTTTGTTGTTTATTCGTATTTCATACCATATCATTTGTCAATTTGAAATCGTAATGGATTTGAGTCAGCCAAGTTTCTAAATAAGTATTCATTCAATTTTTTGTCCTCCATTCTTTGTCCAGTGCTAAGCTTGCAACTATTTTTCAGGAATTTGCAGTAATGCTCACATTTGACACAAGTTTAGACAATATGCATCAGAGATTAGTATCGCCGTAACATTTAACTGAATGATTTATTTTTTATCATCTAAATGATCATTGAGTGTCATCTTGGTTCGCCTGTTCATTTATTAAGAAGGTAAACTGCTGGTTGCAGGCTGAGTTAAGAATCTTCCTCTGTGGTAAGATGTGCTGTTTGAAGATAAACGCAAGTTTTGCACATTGAGTTCCACAATTTGTAGTAATTGAAGGCTTTGTTTTTCCAGCCAACATCAGCACCTTCAGGGAAAGAGGACCCTAGTGTTAGTAACAATGCTGCTGATCCCAAGAAGTGAGTGTCCAAATATTTCTTTTGTTCTTATCAGGAATGGAGTGTGTGATAGCGCAATGGTTAGCATGTCAGCCCGGTAATGTGCCAGCATTGGCAGTTATGGGTTTGAATCTTGCCCAAGTTCTTCTCTTTCAGCCACTCCTTGGGACTTCTGGGGAGTGACGTGGTGTCACTTAGATAGAATAGAGCCTCAGTAACCCAATGCTTGTCGTACAAGGCGACTAAAATGAAGATCTTTTGCTTTCACTTCTATCGATCCCTTTTATGAGCTGTCTTTTTTTCACTCGATGTGCACCTTGCAAGTTACGTTGCGTTATGGCTGAAATATTGCCCTTGCAGCGTAAAACATCATTTCAACTCAACTCCCTCTCAGCCTGGAGATTGACCCCCGACACCGATGTGATGTGACATCATGATGATATGACTAAAAGATTGTCAAAAGCCAGTTTAAATCCAAAATTATTCACTCTTATTGGAGGAATTGGGCTTGAGTAATTTCACTTTCATTTTTCTCTCTGTTGATCTCTTTATAAACTCTTTTCCCCGATGTGCACCTAGCATATCCCATTGCTTTATAGCTGAAATATTGCCCTTGCAATATAAAACTCAATCTCATCTCAACTCGGCTCTTTTTTTCTTATTTCAGTATTTTATTTTTGGGCTTATATGAGTTAATATTAGGTCTGAGAAACTTCTTTGTTGCTAATTCTTGCAAGGTGAGTTAAAATGAAAATAATAGGGATCTCATGTTTTTTCTTCCTGTCCATCAGTCTCACTTTTTAGCCTCTCTGTGAGCAGTTTGTTTGAACTTGAATACCTACTTGATGTAGGTAAGATAAGCCATGTTAAATCCAAAATCACCTACTCGCTCCTTTAAGCTGTTGTGTATGCATCTTGCATATCCGTTGTTGTGGCTGAAAGATCATACTGCCATCCTGAAAGCATTTTTTATGAGAGAAATATTTGAATTGAATCTTGGGCAGTGAACCAAACTGGTAATCTGTGATGGGTAAAATGGTCATTTGATGCTTTAATTATCTCCCTCCATGAAGTGGGAGGGGAATATGAGAATTGGTTTTGTGTGTCGGTTTGTTAGTCCATGCCATCTTCAAACAGGGTAAAGAAGTTCTGATGTCAGACAGGCAAAATTTTAGACAGCGGTTTATAACTACATGTACAGCACCTTTAGTACAGTGCTTAGTGGGTAGGCTCAGTGACTTGCCAGCCTTTGCATTTGTGGGTTAAAATCCTGCCCGGGTATCTCTCTTTCAGCCAGGAGATTGACCCCTCACACCGACATGATGTAGGTGACACTGGCGAGATTGCTGAAAGCCATATAAAATTCAGTCACTTTTACAAATTATGACAAACATTAACTTAACTCCTGAAATGAATTTCATGTTTCAGAGCAGCTGTGCATGATGATGAACAGAAAGGAAGCATCAGCTTCTCCTTCACGAAGACGGCTCCGTCAAAGATTGAAGCGGCAGCGGCATTCCAGATGGAACCAGAAGAGGAACAGGAACCAGACCAGAATGGAGAACCTAAAGAATCCTCATCCACTGATGCAACTGCTTCTGGGTCGGAGTCCAAGAAAGAGTTTGCCTTTGTCAAAGTCCTGAGCAAGGATGAGAAAGAACTGGATTGGCCTCAAGATATGATCCAGTATACAAAGACTGAGCCATCCCTGAGCTATAGTTGTAATCCCCTGTTCTTTGATTTCAGGCAGTTACTTAAACCTAAAACTGTTGGGTTAGAAGTAAAACCAGATGTTAAAATTGATACAGAAATTCAAGCCTCTGTTGACAGTTCAAATGTGGCACCAGTTAAAGAGCAGCAGAAGGATGATGCACAAGATTCTGCATCAAAGGTAAAACTTGAGGACGAAAAGGCTCCTGTGGAAGGCAGTCCTAAAGTACCTGACAAGGAGGATGATAAGGAAACAGTTAAACCAGAAACTGAAAATGCAGTTGTCCAGTTTACTGCAGAACCAGTGAAAGATGAAAAAACAAAACGCAAGAAGCGTAAGCATAAGAAGAAGAAAAGGCATAATAATCAGGTGTTAGAGGAAGATGGAAGTGCTCAACCAGCTGAAGGCGAAGGGGAGAACAAGGAAAATGTGAAAAAGAAGAAAAAGAAGCGAAAGAAAAAACACAAGCACAAGGTACAGGAAGGAGAAGATACTGGAGAGAAGAAACCAAAGAAGAAGAAAAAATCTAAGAGGAAGCATCAGTCAAAAGAAGGTGTCGATGCAAAGGAGAATGATGAAGGTGTTGGCCAGGAGAATGAATCTGTTGTTGAAGGAGATGACGTGAAGAAGACTCCGAGAAAGAAGTCCAAGAAGAGAAAACATAAACACAGGCACAGTGACAACAAACAAGACGCTGCTGGAGATAAACCTCCAGATGTAACTGAAACAGGAGATGGAGATGCTCCTCCCAAGAAGAAGAAGAAAAAAACGAAGAGAAACAAAATGGTATTGGAGTACAAAGATACTGCTTCATCTGATTCAGCAGAAGAAAAACCTGATGATAAAGGTGATAATAAAGCCTCTGGTACGAATGATAATGAGATGCCAAGAAAGTCACTAACACCAAAGAAAGGTGCTGTTGATGGTACTAAATCCACTGATACGAAAACGACTACATCTCAAAGTGAAATTAAATCTCCTTTAGCAAAAGCTCCTGGCAAACTGGCAAAGCAGTCTCCCAATGAAGGAAAGACAGGAAAGAAAATAAGGACGCCAGACATCCAAGAGGGGAAGAGTGGAAGTTTGAGGAAGAGAACAGCAAGTGAGTCTACTGAAGATTCAACTCCAGCCAAGATCCAGAAAGGTGAACTTAAAGACAAGGTGGCTAAAACTGAAGATTCATGGAGTAAAATGGAAGGACTATATGAAAATAAAGTAACAGAAGACACAAGTCGATCTAAATGGGACACAAGTGATAGTGAGGGGGACACAGAAAATGTTAAAACTGAAACTGGGACTTGTAAGAATGGAGGCTGTAATGATGATCCAGGCAACTCCAAAAGTGAAGACCGAGTTGAACCAAAATTGTCTTCAAAAAGTAGAAGGTCATACAGTACATCCTCGGAGTCTGATAGATACAGTAGTAGATCAAGGAGTCGGTCTAGACATACTCGTTCAAGGTCGTATTCAAGATCCAGATCAAGGTCCAGAACACGATCAAGAACAAGATCTTACAGATCACGCTCTCACTCGTACCATAGTTACTCTGATGATTCTCGATATAGCAGGTCTCGGTCATCTAGTCATTCGCGTTCTCGGAGAAGTTACAGTAGAGGCCGTTCCCACAAGAGATCAAGGAGGAGATCCTACTCTAGATCATACAGCAGATCAAGTAGATCTAGCTACTCCAGATCAAGAAGTAGAACAAGGTCGTATAGCCGTTCACGTTCATATTCACGTTCAAGATCTCGATCGCGACACAGACGTGACCCTAAAGAGCGTAACTACAAGACAATGTCAAAACCTTCCAAAACAAAGGAAGAATCAACAACTAAAACAGAAGAAAATGTTCAAGAAGAAAAGCCTGTGGATAAGGAAAAACTGGATATACCATTGCCAACTCAGACAGAAAAAGCAGAAGAGACAGATCCTGCGATTAATGAAACAAAGAATGAAAGTGGTCTTGGCAGTATCCCCTTACCCCCATCTGATCAGGCAGATCAGCAGACAGATCAGCAGGCAGATCAGCAGGCAGATCAACAGGCTGAATCTGGGTCAAGTTCTACAGCTAGTGGAGATACTGGCTCTGCACCACCACCGCCACCTCCTGATGAACAGATGCTAGATTATGGAATGGATCCAGGAATGTATCATGGAATGGGTCCAGATATGGGTCATGGTCACTATTCAGGTATGCCTCCACCGCCACCACCGGGACCAGGTTATGGTCCTCCACCAAGAGGAATGTTCTTTCCTGGTCCGCGGCCTGGACCAGGTCCTAGAATGGGCCCAATGGGAAGAGGCCCAGGAATGGGCCATCCAGGTCCAGGAAGGCCAATGGGTCCAGGTCCGAGATTAGGTCCACCAGGAAGAGGAGGACCAGGAATGGGACCTCATGGTCCAAGACCAGGGATGGGCCCAGGAGGTCCAGGGATGGGCCCAGGTGGTCCCGGGATGCGTCCAGGTCCTATGCTGCCAGGTATGAGAATGAGACCGCCACTGATGAGAGGACCACCGATGAGGAATCCTGGACAGTTTGGACCACCCCCAGGTATGCCTCCAATGGGGATGAGAGGTCCACCTAGAGGAATGCCCATGCCTGGTATGGGACCATATCCTCCAAGAATGATGGGACCTCCTGATCCAAATGCAAAACCAAGAGGTTCTCCACCACCTTTGCCTCCACCAAAATCACCTTCTCCACAGCCACCCCCACCACCCAAAAAAGAGGAGGAAAAGAAGGAAGAACCAAAACCAATGGAACCCCTTATTCCACCAGAACAAGCTGAACAGTATCGTAAACTTCAGCAACAGGCTGTGAAACATGCGAAACGAGTACAGCGCAAACAAATTCAAGCAGAAAATGGCGAACCCATAGAAACAAGTTCAGAGGAAGAGGATGAACAAATGGAAGCAGAAGCTGAGGCTGCAGAAGCAGCAGAAGCTCTGGCACTGGAAGAGGCCCAGGGTCAAACTATATTAGTGCCAACTGCACAATCACCGTTAATGCAACAACTACTTTTGCCGCAGCCAACGCCAAGTCCTGTTCAGCTCACTCAAACTCCACAGCTTGTCTCTGGTCAACCACATTTCATAGTTCCACACACAGCAGCTTTACTTGCAAGTCAGGTGGGCCTTCCAATACAGGCAGGAGCTCCTGTCATAGCTATGCCACAGCTAGCAGGTGGCACCCATTTACCAGGTTCTCTGCCAGCTGGCATACCAGTACAAACTCCAGCAGGACTACAGTTTGCAGGTGGACACTCTTTACCCAATCAGTTTCAGCTGGTTTCATCTCCTGGTATGCATCTCCCAGTTTCTGGTGGCCTCCAGAGCATCCATGGCCTCCAGGGTATACACAGCCTACAACATCTTCAAGGCCTCCAGCAGCTGCAAGGATTGCAGAGTTTACAAGGACTTCAAGGACTTCATGGCCTTCAGGGGTTTCAGGGACTGCAAGGTCTGCAGGGACTGCAAGGTCTGCAGGGTCTACAGGGACTGCAGGGTCTGCAGGGACTGCAGGGACTGCATGGTATTCAAGGATTGCCATCAGGTGTTCCAGGTGTACAACAGATGCATCAGCAAGTCATCTTTCCGGGACAGGGACTCCAGCCCCAAGGACCTGTTATACTCATTCCCAGACTACACAGGCCAACTTTATGATGAACATCCATTATCTAATTTTGTGGCACCCTCTATTCAGTGCTTGTAATTCATGGAAATGATGTGATTAACAGTCTCATAATGTTGAGTGTTCAAATGTGATTCACAGACAGCACCTGCTTTACAGTGATCTTGAAAATGGAAAACCAATTCTGTTTTCATTGATTGTGATAACTCTGAAGCTATGTTACTGTCTGACATCTGAGATGTTGCCAAGTTTTGTTATTCATTGTTGAGTCTGCTTTTGATTTTGAATAACCTGCATGTATATCCGAGTCATTTTGAATATATTCATTACTTTGTTGGAAAGTTATGTACAACTGAAATTAGCTCAGGTGTTTTTAAGGTAGTACGAGGTTTGATAAGTCACTTGCAAGACATTGCTTCCAAGACGTGTATGTTTATATGCCAGTAAATCAAACCTTGCAATTTTGTATGGATAATACACTTGTTTCAAGATTCAGCAATTATAAATAGCTGAGGTGTGTCATTTTGACCAGATTAAGCAGCAGGAAATAGTTGTCGGATGCCACCCAAGTTGTAATGATTATGAGAGATGTGATCTTTGTAGGAGTGTTTGGGAGTGTGTGTGTGTGTGTACATATAAAATTAATCATTAAAGTGCTCTAAGTTATAATTCTGTACATAGCGCAAGACGATAGACATAGAACTTTTCAAATTTGCTCATCAAGCTTGACTGATCATGTCAGGTTCTTAAAGATCATCTCAAAAGACGTATGTTTTGTGCTCAAGATATACAATACAGGTAGTGTTCATGTTTGTATAGCAGCTGTGGGCTGTTCAAGATGTTAGTGTTAATTACCGTATTGGTACTTGCTAATAATTTACAAGATTATTTTCGAAGTGATTCCATGTAATTTTCTTCCCAAGTGACATTTTCACTCTTTTAGTCACACACCTTTTAACAAGAAATTTTAGTCTTTTTTTAAAGTAAAGATATAGATTATTAAAAATGAATTCTAAACTATTTCATAATATTCAAACAGAGACTGATTTTCTAGAAAACATTAATAATTAATGCCCATACTTCCTTTAATTCTATTATTGTATTGAACCATTTTACCACTGAAAATCTGAAAGGTAAATACATTTTCTTTTTCTTTGTCAAATATCCCCGACCACATTGACAAAAGTGTCTTCTAAAACTGATATTGTACACAGGAATATTTTTCCACATCGGATTCTTTGATGACTTAAGATGCAAGAGCTTCAGTGCCATGCATCATGTGTTACAAAGCAAGACTATGTATCACATATGTGATACATATGGCTCTATAGGATTAACACACTGTTCATGGTGAATATGCAAGTGTAAATTAAAAACCCTGATCAGTGACCGTGGCATTTTTTAGGATTAATCAATGATCATCAGTAAATATACATTAATACTGAAAATTTGAAAGGATTCAGTATTTAAAAAATTGTCTCCTCCTAGTTGAGAATAATTCTCAAGAATATGTACAACCGTCCTTCATAAAGTATTTTTTATTCTTTAATTCATGTTCATGAATCATTTAGTTCACAACTCCTGATATAAGTTGATTCCATTTGTTGACAGCATTGTTGAACAGGTCTGTGGTGAAACTTGCCGAGAGAAAAAAAAACAAGAATTGTTAATTTTTGTACATGTTACTTAAGTGTGTGCCTTTCCACATTCAATATGCAAATTAAAAAATTAATTAAATTTTAAATTGATTTTAAGAATGATTTTGTCCATCTTTGTCCTTGTCACAGCAATGTTACGCTATCTCAGTACAGGAGCTTTGTTGCTAATCATGTGGAAGTCAGTTTTAACCTGCAGAGTTTTGTACCCAGTCATGTATGCAACTTGTTAAGAATTGTATATTATTGCTCATGTATACTGTGGAGATTCAGTGTAACCGGAATGCTTGCTGTCAGAGCAGGTGTGATTGGTTCATCTGACTGGTATGCCTAATGTATGCTGCAGTGTAGCATAGTTATTGCCTTCAGTAAAATGTGTCAACTGTTCAGGGAGTTTGTTGTTAACTGTGGAGCTTACACTTGATATTTGGTTGCCCTAAAGTGACAAAAATGTGAGGCCTTTTTGACCTCCCGGAGGGGGTGTTGCTCTAAGACCAGAAAGAATAGGACCCCAGTATCCTCATGCTTAATGTAAGAGCCGTCTAAAATGAGGATCTTTTGCTTTCTCTTTCTTACTATCGATCCTGAGTTGTCCCTTTTCCTGATGTCTCTTGCACATCACATTGCGCTATGGCTGAAATATTGCCCCCTGCAATGTAAAAATTACTGAGTCCTTTTTGAGGGAGTCGGCACTTACATCCTTCTCATGCTGGGGCAGTGATTTCTCTGGTTATTCCATGCTGATAATAATAATGCTGATCCACCTGCTTTCTGAAACTTGGTCATCAGTTTAGAGATAGCTTGATGATGTTCTGTCTGTCACAGTGTAGCTGGAATACCACCCCATTTCGCCTTGTCCTCGTAATCTACCAGCTTTGGATTTGAACTCACAATCATCTCTATGCTAAAGGGGGGCACGGGATGGCACAGTGGTTAGCGGGTTGGCCCAGCAAAATGCCAGCCGTGGCAGTTGTGGTTTGAGTTCCATCTGGGTGCCTCTCTTTCAGCCCGGAGAAAAGGGAGCTCTGACAAAGACGTGATGTTCGGCGAGTCTGTGGTGATGTGACTGAAAGATTGCCGAAAACCATGTAAAACCACAAATCACTCACTTTGTGCTAAAGGGTCATTCCATATGAACTCAACCAAAGTTCAGAATGTTCCACAGACACCGACTCAGAAAATTGTGGAAGTACCGCTACATATATAATAAACACATCCACAATTTTAGGCTTGAACTTCTAAGGGTTTCGGAGATACAGCCATCCAAACATCAGGGACCATGTCGCCTTTTTGCATTCCCTAATTTATAGGCAGTTTTGAATGCCAATATTTTGAAAATGAATCGGAGTTTGGTGGTGAAAATTTAGAATTTGACATCATAATTGATCAACTTCTTTTCATTTTTGAATTGCTGGTCTCTCAAATATACACCTCGTCATAAATATCGCACCACCCACTTTTTATCACTAAGTTAAGTGGATCTTCAACCACATACAAATGGTGCGTAGAAAAGCACATTAATCAAACTGTTTCAGAGATGCCAACCCCATTTTGCTCCAAATAGTATTCTTCTCAAAGAAAAATAGTATTTTGGAGAGAAAAATAGTA
>JAUELE010240532.1:0-11413 GCA_031471655.1 Diodora aspera
GGTCTTGTACCTCGCTCAGTTTTTTCCTCGCTTGACCTTTCTCACAATCAAGAATCTTTTGACATGCAGGTCTTGTAACGCGCTGGGTCTTTTTCCTCGCTTGATCTTTCTCACAATCAAGAACCATTTGACATTTAGGTATTTTATCTCGCTCAGTTTTTGTGCCTCACTTGATCGTTCTCACAATGAAGAACCAGCTAGAATTAGCTGTTCCCTCCTTTTCTGACATACATGAAACCTGAAAAGTTATTTCTTTGCACAGCTGATGAGTCAGATGGTCACCACTTTTGACAATGTTAGCCAATGAATGTGGAAGACAGGAATTTGGGGCGGTTGCCAGAAACTTGGGTTTAAGTGAATTTTTTGTCGGGAAATCACTAAAAACTCCCTTTGCGAATACTGATAAATATGACTTCTTAATCGTGTCTGATCATAAACAACAGATGTCGGATCCTGATTCACAAGCACAGTATAAGTGTTAACAATGGCAACGGCACCACAATCAAGTAAGGAGTCTTGGCTTCGAGGCTCCCAGTATATGATATCTCGGCTGTTGAAGTGACTTTGCGATATGACCTTGTACAGGATGCGAAGCTTTGGCATGAGTTGATGTAATCGGTTAGAGTGATTCAACGAGTCCAGTACATACACATGATTGTTCCTTTGATAGGACATGACACAGTAAGTATCCGTGTAATGCATTTGTATCCCAAACACATTTTCTGGAATCATTTCAACTTCACTTAGCGCTTCTCTAGCACACAGTTAAGCATGAATGTACGACAGTGTGTACAAACCATGTTCAATGCTGAACTGTTCTTTACGTTCAAGAGAAATGTAGTCCAGTACATGTATATCAATTGGGATCCCTCCAGACAACACTTGTGAGTAGTCCAACTGCTGAAATATCTCACTGTGTGACAAGGCTCGTGCTCTCTGTCTTTTCATTTTCTTCTTCTGATACTCCCTGACCTTATCTGGCATCTTGGGGGCGTCGTTTGGTCAGCAACTAGGCCAGTTCACCTGGGGACAAAGAAACTTTATTAGATCTCCAACTAAGAAACATACATTAAAATAGCATTCAAGAAAACATTAAATATGTCTAGCTATTCATTAAAGATGTGAAGCAAGTTACACTGGTTTAAAATACATATTTTAAATATTTCAAGCATTTTCATAATAGATTTATTGATTAGTTACTTTTTGAAATGATTAACTGGACTTAGAACAACGTCACTAAATGTCTATTATGTATGTGAAAATGCCAAGTAGCTTCCACTCATGCTCAAAGCAAATATTTTGGACATTTCCAAATGGATGTATTTATTACCTATTTTCTAAATCATGAGCGAAACTGTTATTATTTACTTGTTCCGATGAACTATAGTCAGACACACACAACATACAACAAGAGAAGGTGCTAGCAGATCATTTCCTAATTGACGATTGAGGTCAAGGTCACTGAAGTAAGACATTATAGAAGTTCTCAAAAATGTTCAGTCAAGGCTTTCAAACAAGGATTTTGAAATTCAGAAACGACGTTTCTGCAGCAATCTGATTATATGGAAATTTCGCGTGTCCTTGGCACGCTTAATAAGCCTTCGAACTTTCTCCAAGGTTTCAGTTGCATCAGACTTGCTCCCATGATTGATACCATATAGGGCAGCTCTCACCAGCATTTAGCAGTTACCAAAAGCATTGTTCAAGTAGGTGTTTAGATCAGCAACAGGTTTGAATGGACTGGAGACAGAAATGTCACTCATCACCTTAGATCGTGACTAGAGTTGTGTTGATGGAGATATTGGAGGGGGAAGATGGAACTACTTACTTGGGCTAGATGCTGGCACTGTCGATGTGGTCAGACCAAGTGAAGGTGTTGAAGGAAAGGGACGCTTCTTACTTGGCCTAGATACTGGAGATGCCACTGTCGATGTGGTCAGACCAAGAGAAGGTGTTGAAGGAGCTGGATGCTGCGCAAATTGGCTACTACATTCTGTTACTCTTGGATCCATTATTCATCAAGATGTTGTAGGTGTTTATCAGGTACACTATTCAGTTGAATGAAAAACAAATACTATTTCTTACCTTTCCAATTTTGAGGTCAGTACATGTATGTTACAATCTAACAACTGCAACTGAGCATATAATTATATTGATGATTACATACAAACCAGCAGTGGTAGAGCTACTGTGACAAACCACACTTAATATCACTACAAGATTAAAAAAAACCCAACGAAATGGCAAAGTTACTGATTGAAAATGATCTTCCACTGTTTGTTTCATGTCAGATTGCAAACACAACAATGGGAAAAGGGGTTAGCCACACACATTTCTCAGGCCTGATATGATGCATGCATGTACTCACGGAGGTTCAGCTTAATTCCTGCAGCTCACGTGCACGGTAGTTCATAGTAGACACCACTGATGCCAAAATAGTGATAACATGAACTTTATACATAAACATATAACTTCACCATCATAAACATAGATCCGTCACAGGGTAAATTTAACAATATCCCTATTAAGGGTATTTTGTTATACCATTTCCCAACAGTATAACAATACAGATCACATGTGTAAAGTTCCATAAGATTAAACAAATTAGTGAAGGTGCCATGAGCGGAACAATAGCTAAATTCAATGATTAGAAAAACGTGCATAAATTATGCAAATGACCACACAGGTGTTCACATGATGCAAAAGGCACATCTACTCCTCCTACTTATTGCATCTGTAAAGTTTCATAGGATTCCGACACTAAGTGAAGGTGCTATGAGTGGAGCAAAATGTGCGGGGCGGACGGACGGACATGCTGAGCGCTATATACCCCCGACTACGTTGTGGCGGGGGTATAATAATGGTATAAATGAAGGAGCTATGAGTTGAATAAACCATCCGTATGCCCAGAGGGACCAGCTGAGCTATATATACTAAACGTAGCCCTGGGTATAACAAACTGTTCACACATCCAGTTACTATCAGAGGCGAGCGTTGCTTATTTAACTTCTCAAGTTCGTGGCCTGCGTGCACTGGATTAGATTACCTCAACTCTGTCAGCTGACTGTAAACGTAAACTAATCAACGTTTGATAGGGATATTGGATTCTGTTTTATCATATAGTTGTGGTAACAGTTACAAAGGAATCAAATGTCATTTGTTTTTATCACAAACGTTTACATCATGCTTACACATGCATTAAACAGTGAAAGAAAAAGAGATTGTGTCGCGAAAATGTATTTTTGTCACCCTGATGAATGTTGGTTTGCCCACTGGAAACGCTCGTGAGCATGGCGTCGAGTTACAGGCACGCGCACAACTGGTCTACTTTCCCTTAATTGAGCCTCATGAAGAAGTCGACGCACTGTTCAGGTAGAAACGCGTAAACCAGAAGCGTTCTGGAATTCATTTTACAGCTGTGTTGCAGTTTGCATTGGATGACGTCTTGCCTGAAGGACCAAAAATCGATTATGAGAAGCTACAGTTGTCTTTTCACTTTCAGTGCTTTGGTAACGGTGCAACATACAGGACACCACGCTCAGTCAACGATTTAAAGTTTTTGCAACAAGCATTACAACTCCCTTTGCAATGTTTTCATTACTCAAACGCCGTGTTGGAGGTTGCCGTCGCATAACGTTTCACAATTAATCATAAAAAAACCGAAACGCTTAGCAATACAGACCGTCAACGGATGTTACGTTCAACAGCCAACTGACAAATCTTTCAACGTGCACGTTGGGCACGTGCATTTTGTAAACCAATGGAGGCGCTATGGTCGTGTGGAAGAGCGTCGGACTCGTGATCTGACGACCCGGGTTCGAGCCCAGCTGGCGTCGTGTTGTTCCATTGGACAAGTACTTTACTTTACTCCACTTCAGTGAACCCAACCAGGCGTGGAGTGTGGATAACCTTCAGTGCGCCTCAGTGGGTTGCCTTGGTTGGACCGGGGTAATAACGCGTAGTGCCGTATTAGCATCCAGCAATGGATTTAGCGCTATATAAGACTCAACATTATTGTTTAACCAATTTGATTCGCATACATGTAGACATTCTCTGCCAGTTGGTAAAAATACCAAGTATCTCTATCAACAAATTAATGTTGAGTAGTATATATATTCAATCCGAATACAAATCTCGACATACTTGCTTCTGTATGGCGTAATCTGTGTGTTTATATCTGTAATGACATGACGAACAGCTCCAGTTGCCACTGAAAGGCTAATAGTACCTTAAATAAATTTGTCTTTACCGTACAAATAATTGCGGAAGTCTAACAGATCTATAAGTGCATCACTGACAATTGCATCAAGGGCATTGGTAATGAGATATACGCAACCATAAAAAAACACCAGTAGATATGATCCGCACATACATGTATACTGACGTCCAAAAGAAAGGATACCAAATGATTTCAATTGTTTTCCCTTAGGTCTGTATGCCAAAGTTGATCAAAAGGATGCTTGGATTTCGGTGAGTGTAATTTGATTGGCATCGTCTCATTGATAAACCGTCCAAGTCTTGAAGGGATATCTCTTGTATATCCAATGCATTTGTGAATGTATTCAGTAGTCTCTCAAAATCTTGGTATACTTTCTTTTGGACATCAGTATATAGTATGTCAATGCCTAGTCCTAAAAAGTTAATATCCCAGTTCATCAGAACTCTCTGAAGTCATTTGATCTTAGAAAACACAAAGGTACAGCATGACTTCGTTTTGTGGCTTGAGTGGAGTTGGTGATGAGATGGTGGTGCAATTATATATCCTCAACAAAATGGAAATGGAATGCACGTTTACACATAGACATCGCTGAACAGGAGAACACATCGAAATTGCAAGTGTAATCAATTGGCGATTATCGCATTTCTTCTTGTAACGGGTCTTTCTTATTTAGAAGTGTGGCGAGACTCCTGCTATTATGAAAGACCCGGTCCTTATTAAAGAAACACCATGACTAAATAGGAGATTTATATCAATGCAAGTGTAACTGAAGGGAGAATTCATTGATCCGGTTATTATTGGAGGTTCGGTCCTTATTACAGAAACACGACCTCTAAACTGGTTCTCTTAGCTTATTATAACCCAGACTTTTATTAGAGAAAACACGGTATGCTGCGACTTACAAATCAACATAGTGAATTTGGTCAAGTATTATGTGTTCATATTTTCAATTTAGTTTTAATTCTTTTGAAATTTGTGAATGGATGTTAAAATGACCCTCTTGTTTCATAATTTGTGATGTGATACGTTTTTTGTGGAACTACAGTTAATCTACTGCCGGGCAAAAGAAACGATACCAAGTTTTTGAGAGACTACTGAATAAATTCACGATTCCGTTGAATATGCAAGAGATATCCCTTTAAGATTAGAAAGTTTTATCAACGATATGATGACAATCAAATTACACTCGTTGAAATTCTAGCATCCTTTTCATCAGCTATGACAGAAAGAAGTAAAAGAAAATAACTGAAATTATTTGGTATGGTTCCTTATCCCGGCAGTATATTTTATAGGATAGATAACGTAACAGTATAACAAAACATATAATATAATCATGTGTAGATATTACCAACGTAACTGGTGGACATATTCTCTTGTCCAGGGCTCTCGCTCCTAATACACGCTCTGAAATCTGGCTAATATTTGCGTCTCACGTCAGAACCGATCGCTCTCTCAGTACCATGTTTCAGTGCTGACCAAATCCGTCTGAATTGTGGTTTTTAATACATTGATTTCAGTCTTGAGTATACCACTCACTGAGCTTCGATTTTAGCACCACGGCCCTGATTTCAGCACTGTGAAAAACGTCCTAAGCGCAATGTCCTGATTCAGCTAGCCAAGCCATCTCGGAGCCGGGTTGAGAGGCCAACGGTCGACTGGAACCCGGAATCTGATGGTCCTAGGTTTAAATCCTGCCGTTGGGGCGCGGCATCTTCTCTACAGTAACCAGTCTTGCTATACTCAGTGACGATCTGGTGCACATCATGAGAACATCCTTGGTTCATCATGTTTCACTGCATCAAATCATCCAGCTTCCCACTGTCGATGCAGGCTTTCCTCCTGCAATAAACTGATCCTGTGTTGAGAGGACACGTAACATATCGAGAACTAAACCAAATAGAGAACAGAAACACCTTTTATTCAGCACAATAACTAATGCAGCTGTAGTCAGTTCCTTCTTTGTGATTGCTTTAAGCACAATCAACACAATGTTTCTGCTCTGAACATGTCACATGCTGGGCTGGAACTTAAGCTCCATGTTTTAGCTATATTTCCCACCACCCTCTCGGCTACAGCTTATGTACACTGTAAACTAATATCCTATCACACTGTGGAGCCAATAAGTTAAGTTATAATTTAAGCACCCGCTGGCCTGTGACATACACAGATATTTCAAGCACATGTCATCACACTGTGCATTGTTGCTTAAGCTTGATGTTTATATGAAGCACATAATCTTAAAACTCTGAACTGAGACTCCAGCACTATGTTTTTACTATTTCCTTTGTTAACGTTGTCCTATTCGGACACTCTTTGAACTGTGCTTAAAGCACAATGTTTTCACCTCAGATTCTGGCATTGTCTGCAAGAGTTCTTTCTTAAACCGATTGCAAGTTATATAATAATATATTGCAAACCGTGTAGTTCGTAACTAGTTATCTACTAAACAAAATGTATTGGACTGATTAGTTGTCGAAGAAACGCAGCAACATTGCATGTTGTAGGGTGTCTAGAAATAAGGTTATCGACGCAACATCCACAACCCAATCCACAGGAAATGATTAAAGCCGAACTGATCGACAGTCATAAATATCTTTATTATGTCAATAAAGGCCCCTCCAATCTGATCAGAAGCACAAACGTTATCACAACGTTTCATCTGCATCAGCATCATTATGCTCAATCAAGGACGACAACTACAAGCTATTATGCAACTTTCGATTTGGCCCGACTGGAAATTGAAGTTATCAGTTCTCTGCCTTCGTCTTTATTAAGTATTATTCAATACAATCACAATTGTCACGGAGACACTGGGACAATGTTAAACAAGCTTTTGTGCCAGATGAGATTGTGTCACATCATGACTATGCGGAGATAAACAGTTATTTCCTTCAACAAAATTGGCTGATAAGCATTCAGGCAGACTGGGACGGTATCTAACTGTATATTGACATTTCATATCGTTCAGTTTGTATGCTTTTGGCTTCAGATTTAGTGCAATAATATGAAACTCAATGGTGTCCTCAGTGCCTTGGCTATTGAGTGAATTACAATATCGGTTTACGTTGCAAGGGCAATATTTCAGCCAAAACGCAATGTAATATGCAAGGTTGACACCGAGGGAAAAAACATAGATAAAAGTGAAAGCAACAGATCCAAGTTTCGTCACCTTGTACGACAAGCATTGGGATACTTTCCTAAGTGATCCTAAATGTCCCTTCTCGGTAGCCCCACGGGGTTGATTTCAGTTGAACAATTGAACAGCCACTCTACTTGAGATTATTAGAGTTGTTTAAATCAGCTGAAATCCTTATTTTTATATTCTTCTCTATAATAGGTCAGTACTAATAACGCAATGGTTCTTATACTTCTGTGGTAAGTCGGTATTTTTTGAAAATACCAGTACCGTCCTTATTTCGAAAGGAAATTAATTTGATAAAATAATCCAGATTTTAATAATATTTTTAGTAACACAGTAAAAACTTATGTTACTTACATTGCAATAGATGTTATTATTAATATAACAAATACGGTTGTTAGCAATATAGCAATAACTATTTGTTACTAATTACTGGTATTGCAAACCTATTGTTTTCAAATGGGAGTAGCTGTTGTTAGTCGTTTAGCAACGATTGATGTTACTGGTAAAGCAACCACTGAAATTGATTATTTTCTTATGTTTTAACATAACAATAACTATAACTGAAGTTACTAATAACATAGCAATAACTGTGATTAACATAACTGTTTTTCTATAGCTTGCAATGGCTTGTGTTGAGTATGTAGCTTTTTCAAAAATTTTCTGCCGGGCAAAAGAAACGATGCCAAATGATTTCAGTTACATGTATTTTCCTTTACGTATTTCTATCATAGCTGATCAAAAGGATGTTTGGATTTCAACGAGTGTAATGTGACTGACATCATGTCATTGATAAAACTTGAAGGGATATCTCTTGCATATCCAACGCAATTGTGAATTTATTCAGTAGTCTCTCAAAATGTTAGTATCGTTTCTTTTCCCCGGCAGTACAATATCTAAGACCCTCATTTCACTAATGGGACCATCAGGTTTTCAGAAGATTTTAAAAAGCGACCAGTTCAGTGTTATTTTCAGTGTTGTGCTGGAGGGGTCTTGCTGCTATCTGCGCTCACTCTGTTTTATTATGAAGACCTTTCAAGCTGTTTCTGGTTTTGTCTGCAGTAAAACACAGATCTGTCTGAAGTCATCGATAGATTGTCAAAACACGAACCATATCTTATCTTTAAGTGAGAAGCCTTGTTAGATTTGAGACAACATTGTCAGTTCTGAGCACGGAACACATCACTTGGAGCATTTACGTAAAGCAGTAAATAATAAAGCAGATTCCTGGAATCTAAAATTCTTTTCAAATGTAATAACTTAGATCTAGTACAGACATATTGTTTTAGAAAATATTAATTCTGATACACATACAATTAAAAGGGTGTTTTAGTGTTGTACAACATTGGAAACCAATGAGCATTAATTATTTACTAGCTCGTTTTTTCTTTCTTTGTTTTTTTCCATTAAGACAGAGCGGTTTTGCACAGGAATAATTTTCCAAAGCATATAACCAGATCGGTAGTTGAACCGTGTAGTCGCTTGGCCCACATCCTAAGACTATTACGAGTGCGGCACTTGTCGCAATAAATTATCCAGATTTGACAGCCAGCTTGACGAAAAATAATGTCCTTCCTCGCTTCGCTACTCATGTGGATGAAACAATATGGCATTTCAATTAACACAGTTGCTTTATTTACCAATAGGAAATTAAAATGAGTCAGTGAAAAAGTTAATTTTCTGTGGTACATTTGCATCCTCTCCATGCAGATTGAAATGCATTATGGGATATGGAACAGGGGATCTGGCTATCTGGCTGCTATATGTTAGTCTAATTTAGTCTCTATGAGTGGATCTAATTAAATGATATGTAGAGCGTGTCTTTATTATACTGACTGTTCGTGAAGCATGGAGCTGACTGAAGTATTTGATATAATTATCTGCGCCGCCTGTTCATTCGCTGTCTGGGTTCATATATAGACATTTCAACGAAGCATAGTTGTAATGTATCAGAGCATAACGGAAAATTAGCGTGAAAAATGCATATCATACATACACAATTACACAAACGCACGCACACAGACATGCGCAACTGTTCTGACCGCTACTACTGGACAAATGTAAGTTCAGCTGTGACATGCGCGTGACGGCACCCATCCACCCGGAACCCGCCTGCTGACTGAGGGATGAAATGTTTCATGGGACTGTACAGTACGTCGTGCTCTGGCTTTAAGGACTGTACAGTACATTGTGCTCTGACTTTTTAGGACTGTACAGTATGTTGTGCTCTGATTTTACGGAACTGTACTGTTGTGCTCTGATTTTACGGAACTGTACTGTTGTGCGCTGATTTTTCTATGACTGTGCAGTACGTTGTGCTATGACTTTATAGAACTGTACTGTTGTGCTGACGTTATAGGACTGTACTGTTGTGCTCTGACTTTATAAAACTGTACTGTTGTGCTCTGACTTTTTAGGACTGTACAGTACGTTGTGCTCGGACTTTTTAGGACTGTACAGTATGTTGTGCTCGGACTTTATGGGACTGTACAGAATGTTGTTTTCTGACTTTATAGGACTTACAGTAATTATAAGTTGTGCTCTGGCTTTATAGGACTGTATAGTAAGTTGTGCTCTGAATTTATAGGACTGTACAGCACTATGTGCTCTGACTTTATGGAAATGTAAAGTACGTTGTACACTGACTGTATAGGACTTGGAGTAAGTTGTACCATGACTTTATGGAACTGTACAGTACGTTGTGCTTTGACAATAGGACTGTACAGTACGTTGTACTCGGACTGTATAGGACTTACAGTAAGTTGTACTCTGATTTTATGGAACTGCACAGGACGGTGTACTCTGACTGTATAGGACTGTACAGTACGTTGTGTTCTGACTTGATGGACCTGTACAGTACGTTCTATTCTGAATTTATGGGACGGTTCAATATGTTGTACTCTGACTGTATGGAACTGCACAGTACGTTGCACTCTGACTGTATAGGACTGTACAGTACGTTGTGCTGTTTTTATGGGACTGTACAGTACGTTGTGCTCTGACTCTATAGGACTGTACAGTACGTTCTACTCTGACTTTGGGCGCTGCCCTTTCACGAACATCTAAATAATCTTAATTGCGTCCCTTCATCTCCTTTAGCATACGTAATGCATGTGGTAGATCACGGACCTTAATTAAGGTCCGTGGGTAGATTAACCAAAGTACAAAGGGGCGTTTAGACGCGGGTCTCACTTTGCACGTGCTTAAACCTCTCCAACCTCTCAAAAATATAATTAACTTGTCTCAGCCGGAGATTCCTTTTTCCGGACGAAATCTCGACTTTCAGGCAGGTTGGACGTACATTTATTGGCACGTAAGAAGTCCAACTATTGAAGGCTCACTCATTGGAGTAGGTATGATGTGGTGCTTTGAAGTAGCAGTTTTTGAAGCTATGATTTTTGCAGCAATTAGGAGAAATATTCATAATGATTGATAATAAACGATGTTTGATTATTGACGTTTATTGCGACTTACTGAAAACAAAACATGCTAAAATCCATTACATTAAAACTGACTAAACTGTACAAAAAACACTTTAGCGTACCATAGGTATAACAACCAAAGAACGAATGCAGTCTTGTTATCTTGCAACTGCAACTTTCCTCTGTTCTTGTCATAAAAATACACATTTAGCAGTAAAACACAGCTATTTGTTTACTCATCATTACGATTTGGACAAATATAATTATGTAGGTCATAACATCCCTTCAATAGTTGGGATGGGTATTTAATATTTCAATGCAGCATAATTTATTATGATTTAATAATATAAGATAATTAATAATTTTGACTTTTGAACAGGCTGGAAATCAATTGAATTCTGATCAGCTGTTTAGACACTGACAATAGTATTCCTGGAAAACAAATTATGGAATTATATTAAAACGAAATATAATAAATAACTTCGTGTCTGCTGCACAAGCGCCAGCGGAAAGTAGGTTTTCATGTAAATTAAAACTATGCTTAGATCTGATTGTGATCGTATTATGATAAGATATGCGCGCGTGCCGTGTTTTTCGCAGTCAGCTAACGGGCTGTCAACTACATTAGCGATT